>JANSMH010000281.1:0-33280 GCA_029299595.1 Grosmannia serpens
CCCCCCCCTCCCTCCCCCCCTCCCCCCCCCCCCCCCCCCCCCCCCCCCCCCCCCCCTCCCCCCCCCCCCCCCCCCCCTCTCTTTCCCCCCCCCCCCCCCCCCCCCCCCCGCGACTGGTTGGACACAAAGCGGACGGATTCTTGTTGTGTCTGACATGTCCGCCTGTCACCTGCTGTCTTACCCGGCTGCCAAATCCGGGCTGGCCAGAGACTGGCGAACAAAGACGAGGACAGACGTGCAGGCAGCGCAGTTCTACGTCGTATAGTCAGCAACCAAGTGGAGAGAGACAAAGGAGGCCAGCAGAGGGAAAGACACAGCAAACAAGAGCGCGAGGCAAGTGCCACCAGCGTGTGTTAGTGGGCTTTTTTTTCTTCCTGGGCTGTCTGTCCATCATTACCCGCCCGCTCTTCCCATAATTCCTTCCGTCCTCGGCTAGGGCCCCGCCGTGCAGGCCAGCGCAAGCTAATATGGCACCCACTGCCACTGGTACGCTGGAAAACACGGAGTCGTGCGTCTGGCTCCTGCATCAGGCCAGCACGGCGCGGTCCAGCTGTCCAGCTACCTTTGGCTCCCGCCTCTAGGCGCTGCCACAACGCGTACAGGTACCTGCGGCCCAAAAAGCCCACATCGCACCCTAGATCGCTCCCCTAGCCCTTAATGCCAACTCCCCATCGCCCAGCTCTCCGTGTGGTATAGCCCGTCCTGTCCGCACCACACACCCCTCCCCTTCCTTCTCTTCCCTTCCCTTCCCTTCCCCCTCTTCCCAACCGGCAGGCGGCTGAAGCCCTAAACATGCCTGTACCTCCGCCGTATGTGCTCGTATATTAGTGCGGATCTCCCATATCTCCTGCCCTTTTTTCTCTTGCTACCCTCCATCGCTCGCTCCTGCCCCCATCTCCCTTCTCTCCTTCTGTTCCCCAGAACAAGAAAGAACACCAGTCCTGGACGAGAAGCCGTCGTCTCTGCGGCAAAAAAAAAAACGTCTCTTCTCTCTGCCTCCTCATCTTCTGCTTCCCGTCTCCTCCAGCATATATCCGCCCTCGCCCCTGCGGCGTCCGATTGGCCTGCCGCCCCCGTTGCTAACATCGCGCCTCGCCACACAGAGCGAACTATCGTTCCTGGGCTGCCGAGTCATACGACCACTCCGGCCTGCGGCATCATCAATCGCCGTCAGATTTCCCTCCCTAGTCTTTCCGCTATTTTAGCTATTTTCTCTCGCCCTCGTTTTCCCCACCTCTTTTCCCCCCTCAAACCCGTTCTATTTCTCTCTCCTCTTTTCCCACTTTCTTCTCACAAACTCGTTTGTCCGGGGTGTCGACCTTTTAGTCTCTCGCCCAGTGTGCCTCTCCTTCCTCTCCCCTTTTCCGTCTCCCCCCCCCCCCCCCCCCTCTCGTCTCCCTCCGTCGCCTCTCGTCTCCCTCCGCCGCCCCTCATCCCCTCCCGCCTCTCCCTCCAACCGCAAAACTGGCGCCCATCACGGAAACCCGGCCCTACCAGTACCCATATCCTCACAGCATGGCTGAAGAGGTGCGGCCAAAGCTGGCCCAGATCCCCCAGGGCCGAGATGTGCCGCCTCTCGCCGGCGTCCCCAAGCAGGAGGACGACGACCAGGACCGCCGCCACCGTCCGCAGCCGCTGCAGCTGCCGGCCAACACGGTGACCCTCCCGTCGTTCCGCGAGGCCTACGGCTCCGCTCTCGCGCAGTATCCCGCCCCTCCTCCTCCCCCTCCTCCACCAGCTCACCAGCCGTACGTCGATCCTATGGGCCGCTCGGCTCCTCGACCGCCCTATCCAGACTCCCCCAACGGCTCCGGCAGGCTTGGCCCCCCCGGTCCGCCGGGCCCGCCTGGGCCTCCTGGTCCGCTCATGAACGCCGGTGGCGACGGCCACTATGCCGCCCGCCTGCACGCCCCCGAGCCCAGCCGCGAAGGCAAGGACTACTACGGCTACTCCTACAACCCCTATGCCGAACGCGTGGTTCCTCCTAACCATACGACCTACTGGACCCAGCATTCCATGCCGGCCAGCTACCAGCCCCAGCCGCCCGAGTCGGCCCCGCGCCAGAGAACCTCCATCGCCTGCAAGTACTGCCGCAAACGAAAGGTGTGTAACGTGATCCCCTGTGCCTGTGGCTCCGTCTGGCTCCGCCTGGCTCTGTCTGGCTCCGTCTGGCTCCGTCTGGCTCTGTCTGCCTCTTGTCTGCCTCTTGTCTGACCCGGGAACAGATCCGCTGCAGCGGCTACCAGAACACGCCGGACGGCAAGTGCACCAACTGTAAGAAGACGGGCAACGACTGCGTCTTCCAGCCCGTCTCGTCCACCACCTCGACCGCCTTCGTGCCCGTCTCTGCCATCCAGGGCGGCGTCCCGCCGGGCACGCCGCTGTACGGCGCTTTTGGCCAGCCGCTGGGCCCCAACGGCGGCCGCGGCCCGGCTCCTGTTTCTGTGAATGGGCCGCCCGGGGGACACAACATGAACGGGGGCGGACCCCCTCCGGGCTACGGCCCACACTCGCCCGGCGGCGGCGGCTACTACCAGCAGCAGCACCTGCCCTCGCCCATGGACCAGAACGGCCCGCCACAGCAGCTTCCTCCCTCGTCCCAGGGACCGCCGCCGTCGGCGATGGGCATGCGCCAGCTGCCGCTGCCCTATCCCCAGCCCAACAGCGGCGGCTACCCTGGCGAGGACCAGCGGCGACGCAACAGCAAGCGGCCGCGGGAAGACGAGGAGGCCGAGTTTCCCAACCGGCTGCCTCCTCCGCCGGGCTACATGAGCCACAACAGCAACGGCTACTACGGCGGCCCGGATGACCCGGCCCGCGGCCCCGGCGACATGGGCATGAACCGCCACTCGCCGCCTTCGATGCACGGCCCCCCCGGCGCGCCCGTGTCTTCCGTCTCGCCGACAAACGGCCACCACGGCTACGGGCCCCTGCCGCCGCCGCCGCCAATGTCTTCTGTCGGGACCGAGTACGTGATCGCTATGGCCGCCGCAGCGCGGCAGCAGCAGCAGCAGCAGTCTAGCTAACAAGTGAGATTCAAGCAGTACCAGCGTGCATAGCAATGGCAGTGCTGCCGGGACGGCGGCGACGTCGCCCGCCGAGCCGAACGGCACGAGGTCTCCCAGCAGCGAGGCCGAAGACGGAGCGAGAGGACAGGCTGCTGGCTGGCACCTGCAGCAGCCGCACACGTATGCGCGTGAATGCGATCTCGGCGCTGGCCGCGACATGGACCGCTTCATGTTGAACCGGCTGGACGTCTCCCGTCCCGACCCTCGTCCGGACTACTATGCCGAACAGGCGCCGCCGCATCTTCTCCGCGAGAGGGTGTAGGACGCTTTCCCGTGGGCCTGGAAGCAGCAAAAGCAGTCTTGCTTCTGGCGGGCTGCATCTCCCCACCTCCTTCAATTCATCATACTTAATTAGTGGCCCCTTGTCGACAAACTCTTTTTCTCGTCTTCTTTTTTTTTTTTGCTCGCAGGCCAAAGGGGGGGTCCCATGACGCTGTGCGGCAGTTCTATTTATTTTCCATGTGTTTTTACGTCAAGACTGAAATATGGGTTTGATGGGTGTACAGACCCCCTCCCCCCCCCCCCCCCCTCTCTCACACCGTTTTTTATTCCGTTTCCTTAGAAAGGCTGGGCGGCAGCGATGCTGGTTATGGGCGATGATTTTCCTTGAACGGGTTAGCTGCTTTTGTTTTCGATTTCGGTTCTACCTCTGTTTTCTGTCCCGCTGTTATGTGTCTCTTTTTCTCAGTTTTGTCTTCTTGGAAAAAAGACGGGTTCTGCCTCGCGGCATACGATTTTTTATTATTATCTCTGGATACGGCATTGCAGGATTATCCCTAGTTTACTACGCTTTTCTTTACCCCTGTGTGTGCGTGTGTCTGCCAACGGGCCGAGGTGTTGTGAATGGTGGGAAGGAAGAAAAAAGAAAAGGGCTGGCTTCAGAGAGGGCTTCTTTAAGATTGAACAACAGTCTGGCGAGGGAAAGGGGTGTGGAATGCAAATTACAGCAGCTACTAGGAACCTTGCGCAAGCAACAAAGAGCAATTTACGAGTATGTGCTGCCAGAAGACGGGCCTGTTCCCTGTGCTGTTGTATCTCATTACTCGGCAGACCCCTGTCTCTTGGACTTTTGGGCTCTGGGCAGACGCGTCGCCACGAGTACTTTTTTTTTTTCTCGCGAGCGTCGCACCAGGACATGCCTGCCCAGACGCCGTTTAAAGGCCCCTTCTGGCGCTTCTTCCACGCCTGTGCGACGGCAAGGGGCGAGGCGACCTGCAGGACGGACGGGCAGAGCGGGCAGCGGGCAGAGCGGGCAGAGCGGGCATCGGCGGTCAGCTAAACAGGGGCGGTCGGCGGGGCAGGACGAAGGGACGGGGCTTGTTTGGGGGGGGGTTTACAGGGAGCCTACAGCTGTGCGTACTGGTACTTTTGCCTTGGCACGGCAGCTGGAGGGGGTAAAAATCAGCAGACGCGGACGCTGGCGCTAGCGAAAACGGCTGGGCCGACCGCGGCGGCACTATTGCCTCGTAGCGACCAAGACGGAGGGAGGCGTCTGGTGCATGAGTCAGGAATGGGCAGGTCAGGTCGTGGGATGTGTCTCGGAGATGCGTGGAGGCGAAGGAGGGGGGGAGGGAAGAAGAGGGAGGAGGGAGGAGGGAAAGGAGGAGGGAAAGAAAGAAGAAAGAAAAAAAGAGGGGGGGGGGGGGGGGGAGGAAGCCGAGAACAAGGGAGAGAGGCAAGACCAACAAACAGGACAGAACAAAGGACGTCAATAAACTCCGGGACTGACACGGTTGCACGGCCGCTGACAGCCCAGAGAGCCCAGACAGCCCAGACAGCCCAGACAGCCCAGACCAGCCCCGGCGTTCCGCTGTCACAGTGAGCACAGCAGCAGCAGCGTCGTTGCACAGGAAAAGTACTCGTGTCCTCGCATGCCGACAAGCCGACAAAGGAGCGGGACACGCGGGTCTGCCATTGGCCGGCCAGATCGGCTGGCTGCAAGGCACCAGTGATGAACCGGTGACGAGCCAGGCGGCGGTGCAGCCAACCAGGGCGACGGCCTGGGCTGTTGGAAGTAAGTACTGGTGGGAGAGTGGTGGGAGGAGTGGTGGGAGGAGTGGTGGGAGGAGTGGTAGGAGGAGTGGTGGGAGGAGTGATGGGAGGAGTGGTGGTATTGAGGATGGCACAGTATGAGGCGATGCAGGACAGAGAAGATAGAGAATAGAGGCTAGAGGATAGAGAATAGAGGATAGAGATAGAGGATAGAGGATAGAGATAGAGGATAGAGGATAGAGATAGAGGACAGAGAATAGAGGATAGAGAGAATAGAATAGAGAGAATAGAATAGACAGAATAGAATAGACAGAATAGAATAGAGAGAATAGAACAGACAGCACAGAGAACAGGCAGAACAGAACAGACAGAACAGCCCGACAGCAGCCCAACACAAACAGAAACAACCACTCAACCAGCTTCTGCTACGGAGCATTCCTAGACGTCACCTACCCGCTCGACTGGCCAAGACTCCCCCCGCCGGACACCAGCCGCCGGAGAACCCGGCCCTGGTACGGGTACTTGCGCGCGAGAGACAACGTGGGACTTGCCACTGCTCCGTACACACCGCCGCCGTTGCTCGTCGCAAAGTCGAACTCCCCCCCCCTCCGTCTGGCCTCTAGCCTGCCCCTTAGCCTCTGCTGTTTTCTTTGTTCTGACGCCTGGTGCGGGTCATGGCCCAGAAACAAGCGCGTGCCGTAGACTGCTTGGAGAAAGGCGTCGGGTCGTTGGCAGGAGGAGGGCGAGGAGGGAGAGAGGAGCGGGAACAAGGAAAACCGGAAAAAAAGAAAAAAGAAAAAAAAGAAAGAAAAGGAGAAAAAGAGAAAAAAAAAGAGAAAAAAAGAAAAAGAAAAAGAAAAAGAAGAAAAAGAAGAGAAAAGAAGAGAAAGAACAAGAAAAAGGAAGGACGACAAAGACGCTTGCTTCCCAAGGTCCCCTCCCTGGCCGAACAGCTTCCTCGTCCGCCCCGGCCCTCGACACCTCGCCGCCCATCGCTCGCCCATCCTGTCCTCTTCCAGCACCAAGCCCCCCCCAGCCGAGTCCCTGTCCTAGACCGCTGCTAGCGTCTCCGGGCAACAAACGGCTACTACGGAGTACGAGTACTCGTACATGGTATGTACGGGCAAGGAGTGCTGCTCTCGCAAGGACTACGGAGCACGTCGTATCTTACCTCGTACCGCACTCCTCCTCACCCCGGCCCCCTAACCCAGACTTCACGCTTCCTTCCATCCTTGTTCCCTGCCCACAACGGGTGGCCGAAGAGGCAGGAGCACACTGAAAAATTCAAACAAGAGGGGGCGCCTGGCCGGTGTGCCTTTGCTAGCCACCGGAACGGTGGCAGCCCGTCCCACTACGACCAGCTCGCGTCCCTCTGCCCTTTTGCTTGGGCCGGATAGGGGCTTGGATGCCCTCCTCTCTCCCAACCCCCCCCCCCGGCCCTCGAGGGAACGTCCTTCTCTGGCGATCAGCAGACCTGCTGGCCGCACTACTACGTCGTACTCTGCACACAGTCCTCCGTGCCAGCCAGACAGCCACCTCACCTGCATGGGACGACCCCGTATGGCTTGCTTGGGCTGTCTCTGCCAGACCCAAGGCTGATCTGTCCGAACCAGTCCCCTCTTGCCAACACAGCAGTCCGACGGGTCACCGCCCCATCTCTCTCCCATCCGTCTGCGCCGTCTGCGCCGTCTGCGCCATCTGCGCCACCTGCAGGTAAGGCACCAATACGTACGAGTAGTCATGTTGCAGTGCATGGCAGGATGCCTAGAGCATACGTATTCGTACTCGCCGCAGCCTAGACATCGCTTCCTTCTGCTCACCCCCCTCTGCATGCCCGCCAGCCGGCGTCGCATACGCTGGATGCAACGGTTGGGCCTCTCACGCGACCGAGTCGTTCTGCCCACCCACCTCTTTTTTCCCCTTCCTCGTCCCCTGTTCCTTGTCACCGCCTCTTCTTGTTTTTTTCCTGCTGTGTTTTGCCTTCCGCCTTTTATCACGGCCTTTCTCTCCCAGTCCCCCCCCCCCCCTGTCCCCTCCAGGTCACATGGCTGAAAGCATATGCGAGTAAGACCAACAACCGCGTCTGTGCGACGGGAAGAAGGAAAAACGGCGGGTCTTCCACCCCCCCTTACATCCCTCCCGATAGGACCAGTACGGCTGGCTTGGACGACCGGCCTGTCTGACCTGTCCTGGTAATTGTAGCAGCCCGTCGCTTTCGGACACGGCCGATCGGCGCGTGTGCGAGCAGGATCCGGCTTTTGGCGCTGCTGTTTCATTCCCTCTCTTTCGTATTGCATTGAGTGGCAATCAAATCTCGTCAAGGGGGGAGGAGAGATCACCCCGAGAAGGCACGGTAATAATAGTAATAACGCCGACAATCCCAATCATATTGCCAAAAGGGGGTGAGCTGCTTATTTCTTTCGCCGGCCTGTTGGCTGGAACCGGAAAGCAACCTAAAGTCGAACCATCAGGATCCGGTTGCAGCCTCTGCGGTTTGAGATGCATTTCAGGGTTTGTTGGGCGCTATCCATTCGTTGCACCAAGGAACGTCCGCCAAATGCTGCTGCAGCATGGATGCAACCCACCTCGCACAAACCTGCTCTGTCGTTCAATAGCGGCTGACATTGCGTCCCCTTAGCCGCAGATGCAAACCGGGGGGTTCCTTGCCCTTTTTGCTATCCAGAGTCCGTTTTCATATTAGCCCGTGGCAGTCCACCGCGGCGTCTCATTTCGGACATCGTTTCCTTATCTGCATCATGCCCATGGAGATCTAGGCCTCGCACGGCTAGCTTTTGCCGTGCTCTGCTGTGCCTCCCAAGTTCGTATGCTCCCTTGATCGCCATCTCCATGTGTCGAAATGGGCCATCTCCCCGGGATTTCGTATTGCATTTTCACGCCTTACGTCGTAGTCGTAGGTTCGGTCCTTTTGATGGACGCAGCTAGGGAGCCAATGACGGGGGCTATTGGCAACCATGGAAGGCCCCGGTTTTAGCTGCTGTTCGGCACGAGACGGGACTGCGAAGCGTAGGCCAGGGTGGTAGTTTGGCCTGCTCGTAGATAGATGCCGGACGGCCGACCCAGGTTGCCTTCTAACGGTGCTGTAGCTCGCCGTGCCCGTAGCCATCGAGCTGCTGCTGCAAGGAGATCGTGTTCTTTCAGCGCTATATCGACAGCCCTCAAATAGCGAGCTCGGTTCTGGGGCAGTATTCGCAGCTTTTGCCCTGTAAGCCTCAGAACAGCACCCCAAGTATCGTATTTTATGTTGGAACCCTCAGTCCGGGTTGATATGCCCATGCGAGAGGCGGCTCGACGTCCGTGTCTTCGCGATGTTTCGTAACACGGTCTCGCAGTCGAGCTTCTCTCAAGCGATGGCCGTGGAGGGGCGGTGGAGCGGGTGGTGGCCTTGATTCTCAAAAACCAACGATAGCATACTGTAAATAATCTGTACGGGAATACAGCCTATTGCCGTGGCCTTGAAGAAATTCCTCGCCGTTGTGTCCCTTGAGCTGGTTGTAGTCTTCCGCTCCTCCCTTGCGTCGAAACCCATCGTGGTAGAATAAGTAGACGAACCGCCATCGATAAACACGTAGTACCTAGTCTTTTTGGACCGGAGGGACAAGAGTCCAAAGCATGGCGACCTCATCATGACGGGTGAACCGCAAACCCCCAGTCGCCAACTCTCTCGCGGGCCATGCAAGAGATGGTACCTTACAAACAGCAATGGTAGTTTGATGGATAAAGACAACAGTCGACACCGACAAGAGCTACCCTTCTCGGGATTGGTAGGCAGAGTTCGTAGAATGAACGCATGGTATCACAGCCCCCAAATCTCCATTTGCCCTTCACTATACAATAATCTAAATAGCCAACTGGAACAACGTTTGACAGGACGAGGCAGACCCTGGAAATAGCTAACAATCACTCCAAACTCCTTGGTCAAGCTTTAAGCAAAGCACTTCTTGGTTTTACGTCTCTCTCTCCCACTCCGTCTTCCATAGAAGACACAACAAGCAAAAAAAAAAAAAAAAAAAAAAAAAAAAAAAAAAAAAAAAAAAAAAAAAAAAAAAAAAAAACCCAAAAAAACATGGTTTTACTGCGCAAAAAACCAGAGGGGGGGGGGGGCCCCCCCCCCCCCCCCCCCCGCTATGGCTCCCCTCTGGTCGGGTCTCTCCATATGTACAGATCCGACGAGACGGTGGGCGGTGGCATTTCTTACATCAGCCCACGGTCTCTGCGCGTTATGGCTCCGCCCCTCTGGACGAGGAGCTTCACGACGGTCAGGTGTCCGGCGGACGCGGCCAGGCGCAGCGGGGTGGCGCCAGTCAGCCGGACACGCGCCCTGACGGGGGCGTCGTGCGCAAGCAGGTGGCCTGACGTGGCCGCGTGACCGTTCTGGGCGGCCAGGTGCAGGGGCGTGACCCCGTCCGTGGTCGTGGCTGCAACGGCAGCACCGGCGGCCACCAGCAGGGCCACGCAGGACGTGTGACCGCGCTCGGCCGCCAGGTGCAGCGGTGTGGTGTCGCCGCGCGCCCTGCTGGCCGCGTCGGCGTGGTGCTCGAGCAGCAGCAGCCGCACCACGGCGGCGTGGCCGTTCTGGGCGGCCAGGTGCAGCGCCGTCATGCCGTCCTTGCTGCGCGTCTCGCCGTCGGCGCCGTGCTGCAGCAGCGTGGCCGCGACGGCGGCGTGGCCGCGGGAGGCCGCCAGGTGCAGGGCCGTGAGCCCGTAGCGCGTGATCCCGTCAGCCTCGGCGCCGTGCTCGAGCAGCAGCCGCACTGCCGGCTCGTGTCCCTGCTGGGCCGCGAGCTCCAGCGCCGTGGCCCCGTCGAGGCCGCGCCTGGCCTGGGGGTCCGACCCGCCCTGGATCAGCCGCCCGACGGCCGCGACGTCGCCCCGGTACGCCGCGTGCAGCAGCGGCAGCGCGCCGTCGCGGTCGTCTTCGAGCACGTAGATCTCGGTGCCGTGGCGGATCACGCGGCCGGCGTGCGCCGCATCGCACAGCCGCTTCGTGCCCGGCTGGGCCAGATCGCCGCGCCGGGCGCCGTGCCAGGCCAGGTGGTCGGCCACGACCTGCTGCGCGCGCATGCTCTCGTCGTACGGCGTGGCGTCGTAGTCGTCGACGGGGTTGACCTCGGCGCCGCTCTCGACCAGGAACTTGGCCGCCAGCAGCTGCTCTTCGTGGGCGGCAAAGTGCAGCGCGGCGCGGCCGTCCTTCCTGGCCGCGTCGACGTCGGCGTCGTGGTCGACCAGCAGCGCCATGACGGGCAGACAGGCCGTCTGCGTCGCCAGGTGGATGGACGTGGTGCCCTGGTCGTCGCCCGGCAGGTTCGGGTCCGCGCCGAACCGCAGCAGCCGCTCCACGACGGCCCTGTGCCGGCCGGCCACGGCAAGGTGCAGCGCCATCGGGCCGTCCTTTTGCGCGGCGTGCATGTCGGCACCGTGCTCGACCAGCAGGCCGACGACGTCGCCGTGGCCGCCGCTCGCGGCCTCGTGCAGCGGCGTCGACCCGTCCTCGGACACGGCGTGGATGTTGGCGCCGTGCTCGAGCAGCAGGCCGGCGACGTCTTCGTGGCCGGCCCGCGCGGCCACGTGCAGCGGCGTGGAGTCGTCGTCAAACAGCGCGTGGATGGCGGCGCCGTGCTGCAGCAGCGCCCGGGCGATGTCGGTGCATCCGATCTGGGCGGCAATGTGCAGCGGAGCCACGTCGTCGTCGGCCAGCACGTTGGGGTCGGCGCCGGAGCGCAGCAGCTGCTCGACCACGGTCACGTGACGGAAGTAGGTGGCGAGGTGCAGCGGCGAGGAGCAGGTGGTGGTGGTAGCGGTGGTGGCGGTGGTGGTGGTGGTGGTGGTGGCGGGCTGGGCGCTGCCGCCGGCGAGCATCTGCTCGAGCAGGATCCTGCAGACGGCGGCGTGGCCGTTCTGGGCGGCCAGGTGCAGCGGGGTGTAGCCGTTGTAGAGCGTGGCCTGGGCGTCGGCGCCGTGGTCGAGCAGGATCTGGGTCAGGTCGGTGTATCCTCGCTGGGCGGCAAAGAAGAGCGGAGTGGCGCCGATGGGCCCCGTCTTGAACTCGGCGCCGTGCTTCATCAGCACGCGGACCACGGCGACGTGGCCGTATTCGGCCGCGAGGTGCAGGGCCGTGAGCCCGTCGCCGTAGACGTGGTTGATGTCGACGCCCCGCCTGATGGCCCGCTCGGTGCCGGCGGCGTCGCCGTTCTCGACCGCCTCCTCGAGCGCGTCGAGCAGAGCGCAGGACGGGTCCAGAGGCCGTGCCCGCGACGGCCGCCGCCCAAACAGCCAGGCCAGGAACAGCCACACGGCCAGCAGGCTCACGGCCGCGACGCCCACGGCCAGGTACCAGAGCGCCAGGCGGCCAAAGGGCCAGGCCGGCAGTGCTGGCAGCGGTGGCATCGACGGCAGGCTCGGCCAGGCTGGCAGCGGCGGCATGCTCGGCCAGCGGATGTCGTCGAGGCCGGCCGGGCCGGGTGCGTTCCCTAGCGACATGTTAACACGGGCCCGACGACGGCAGCACGGCTCGTCCCAGCGGTCGGGTTGCAGATACCGGAGCGCGCGAGGCAGGCAGGTCCTGCCGTCCTGGCCGCCCTGGCCGCCACGTCCAGGCCGGCTTGCGCTGGCAGCTGTGTGCACTCCATTTGTTGGGGCGGGAATCGCCGGCGGTGGTCGAGGTGCCGGGCAACGGTGAGACCTGGACGCAGAGAGGTCGGTGGTCATTTGTTTTTGTACGCGTCCGCTGCGGAGACCCAGAAGCGCCCAGGGTGGTGCCCATGGAAGCTGAGCATGCGCCAGCAAGTGTGGAAACCCCAGGCCACAAAGAATACCACCCATTGCTGCCCGATGCCCCACTGTACAGAGTCGAACCAAGTTCGCCGTGCGTCTCGGTCGGCGACGCGCATCTGGCGTTGGGCCTGGTGTGATCATATGTCCGCTGCCAGATTCCCTCCGTGTCCACTATCGTTGCGCCACCACCTGTCATGTCCGAGTCGCTGTGAAGACAGAAATGATGCTCTCGACAAGAAGCCGCTATCTGGAGCCAAACAGGCAGCAGGCCAAAATCTCTGCCCATTGGCCCGTGCATACGTCACACAAGTACTTCCTGCCCGCTAGCAATAGCTCGGTCCACCGACAGGACAACCTTGCGCCATCTTCACAGATCAGCTTTGCGACCTTATCTGCCAATGCCAAATTCCATTCGTGACTGATGTGGAGGCTGGAACTATCGTGTCGGGCCCGGCAAAACAGAAATGCGATCTAGATACATCTGAAGCCGATAGGAGAGGATCCCCCCATCACCTGTCTCCCAGCAGAACTCGCCATCTTGCAACCTCATCCCAAGACGATCTCTTTCCACTCTGGTCCTGGAGAGAGCGAGTCGGCCAAGGCATTCCAATAAACGTGGGCCAGCCCCCTCCGTTCAGCCACGCCGTTTTCCCACACTATGAGCAGCGCCCAAAATGCATTGTCACGCCTAGAAAGTGACTCTATAACTGACCAGTACAGACCCGCCGTCATAGCCCTCGACAGGACGATGAACTCGCAAATGGTGCCTGGCACAGGCATGGAATCTGTGCTGTCGCCCACCACGCGGCCACACTCAGTGCCGGATCGGCCAAGCAGGGTTTTGTTGGAGCTATCCAGTGTGTAGCGAACCACCAGCGTCCAGAACTGAAGCACCGGATAGTCAAAGGGCAGAATAGAGCCAGCGGCAAGATTTCCTGACGGCTCCGTCTGCAGCGTGTCGAGATGGCCGAGGCTCGATGCCAAGCCATAGCGAGTAATGACCTGCTGGAAAGAGCTCCGGCTGTCGCCATACGAGATATCTCCTCGCTCGGCCGCGTTCTTGGCCGGATCCCACACCAGCTCGACCACCGCACTGCCCTCCTCCGACGTGCGCTTGTACCACACAATCCATGTGGCCTCGTTTAACCAGGCGTTGGCCTCTTCCAGCCCTGTGAAGCCATAGACATACTGCATCTTCCCGATCCAGCCTGTCCAGGACCAGCTGGCGAAGCCGGGTCGCCGCGTAAACTTAGCGCGTCGTGTAAATAGCAAACACAGGTCTATGGCAGCGGTTGGCAGCCCTTGCAGAAAGCTGCCCCTGGTCTTCTGCCTCAGCCGCCGGAAGATACCGGCCATGGCCTTTAGGACGTCAGCCTGGTAGGTTAGTTGACGTTGCGAATAGACAAACACGATACCGGATAGCATTCTGTAGCTGTGTAAGGCTGGTTCGTCGATATGGGATACAACTCTTGTTGTATAATCGGTTATTGCCGCCATACCGTCGGTGTCCTCAGATGCAGTACACCTCCGACACTGGAAATACACCATGTCGTTAAGGAATATAACGCGCCGGTGGGACAACATGTGTTCCTGCAACCTGTTTGTGTCTATGTCAGTAGTACGATGGAACAGCGCCTACATGATGTTCGCGTGGCTCAACTCACGTCCATGCCCTCTCGTTGTACTTTGTTTTAGAGAGAAGCGTATCCATATAGTAGACTAGAAGCAGGCGGAGACCCGACCCCAGATCGCACGTTATCTGCGTCAGCGAGCGAGATCCATCTCTCACGCCAGGCAAGCCGCTGTTCGAGTCGGTCCCGCTCGCGGCGATCAGGGTGAAGAGCGACTGCTCGTATATGACGTCCATCATCTGCATGCCGCCATCCATATCCCCGGGGTCGTCCTGCACCAGGCAGAGACAATCCACCCACAGGTAGTGCAGTTCCATCTTTCGAAGGAGCAAGATGGCGTCGCGGATCGTCTCGGGGATCCGGTCCCAAGACTGCAACAGCCCGTCTTGTCGCATAAGGCTCTCTCTGTTGCTGTGGCCAAGGCCAAACCTCTTCGTCTCGCCCCAGACGTAACTGAGCGCCACGTACGAGTATTCTACCGAGGCTGGCACGACACAGAGCCGCTGCACGTCGACGAGGCGAAAGGCCGTGTAGCGCAACGAGGCATCGTCGGGCGGAGGCGGCGAGCACGACTCGGCGTGGTCGGCTTGGCACTCGTCCAGCCATGTCTTGATCCGGGCTGGGTCGATCTGCTTCTCTGTGACGTCTCGGCCCACTGCATTTTTTGAATTCCCGCTCATGAAGCACACTCTTGTGCTATACTCCATGCTACTAATGTGTAGTTTCTGGCTGGCATTGTGCCAGAAAATAGTGATAGGTTCGGTTTCATATCGCGCATAGTTAGATGGGCCTTTGTCGCACGTGACATTTAGTACAAACGTACAAAAGGCACAATGCGGCCGGCCACGCAGTGTCAGGAGAGTGCCAAGTTCCCAGGTCCGGGAGCCCTTCAGAGTCTTGTCGTGTATTTTCTGAAATGGAATTTTCTCGCAGACGCTGCATAGCCTGGTTTCCATTTTAGGTTGTGGATATGCGGTCTACAGACTCCAACATGCAATATGAGACAGAAAAACTGCAAGGAAGACTGCAAGTATGAAGGCGGTATTCCGTGTGATTAGCCGAGACAAGGTAGATGCCGTTTTCTTGTGCCCAATAGCCAGTCTATCTACCCCTCGACCCAAACTGCGCCACGGAAAGAGGGGTAATCCGCAGGAGGAAGCATTGATTGGGTTATTGTTGTTACGATAGAGTTCTATGTGCTGTCGAGTTCAACACATTTACCTCGGAAAATCAGCTTCTATTCTCATAGTGCCAGATTAGGATTTTGTACGTCGTAACATTATAGATCTCAGCTGACACGGATCAAGTCAGAGAAAACACCATAGTTTGTACTCCCTTTTCAAGCCGCTCAAGACCTTGCCCTTCCATGTATCCTTGCGCATAGCACTCTCCGACAAATTCATGCTCCTTGCAGCTCTCGTCCCGCGGCCGGATAATGTAGGGCACCATGCCGCCATGGAGAACGACGATCCAGTCGCCCGGCTGCGCTGCATACGGACACAGGCCGACAAATCCCTCCCGGGCCGTGAAGAAGCACTGGCTGATGCACTGGACGCCGGCCGTACTTTCCGAGAACTCTTTGTGGGCGTAAAAATGGCCTGCCATCTCGGTCCGAGGCGCTATATCCATGTAATTCTGGTCATGCTGCGACTTGAGCTGATGGAGCCACTTTCCGGTCAGGTTGAGAGGGTCAAAGATGCCCACGGATGCCGTGGGTCCGAGGCGTTGAGGATGGCCAGACGGGTGGACGGCCGGCCGTCAAAGAGCATGTTGAAGACGGGCGGCATGAGGGCCCGGGCGGCCGACCGCATCGTCAGGCTGCGCCGGGGGATGCACCGGTTGACCCGCAGCAGCGTGTCCCAGGCGAGCGTGTCGGCGCCGCAGCGCAGGACCGACCGCGCGGCGTTGAAGATCTCCTGGACGACCCACGTGCGGTGGAACCAGGGCGCCCGGAAGAGCGACCAGGCCTCGGCAAAGGCGTGGTGGCTGTCGTGCTCGAGATACGCGCCGTGCAGCGCCCCGAGGGCCTCGTCTCGGCGGCCGGGATCCTGCAGCATCGTCTCGTCCTGCTCGAGCTGCCGGTACCTGTCGTGGATGCTGTTCACCGCCGCAATCGCCTTGTTGGTCTCGGCGTCGCCCTCGCCCAGCCAGACGACCACCTGATCGGCCTGCCGGTAAATATCCCGCATCGGGGCCACCTGGCCGGACCGCTCGTCCAGGCCGTCCTGGTTGACGCAGACCGCGTCGACCCAGAGCAGCCGGCTCTGCGCGCTCGCTGCCGACCACCTCGATCTCGGCCTCGCGCACAAAGTTGATCCAGCCCGGCCACTGCGCCTTGGCCATCAGCTGCACGGCATAGCCGCCTCGGACGGCGCGCACCCACTCGCAGACGGCCGCGTCCCCGCCGTCGACGTCCAGGAGATCTTCAACGCCGCGCGGTCGGTCCTGCGCTGCGGCGCCGACACGCTCGCCTGTATTCGCTGCTGGCGTGCACGTTGCTCTGGACCGTCCGTCGCGGACACCACTCGTGGCCGCTCGGGCTGACGGCCACCGCCTCGAACCAGGTAAAGGACCCCTCGTACGTCCCGTGGAGCAGCGGCTCTCCGCTGTAGCCTAACACAACCGCACTCAGTTTCCGCTGCACCTCTCGGAGATCAACGCCTGCTGGCGGGGTCGCCTACCCTGGTCATGGGACTCGGTGCGGAACACAACCTGCCTCATGGTATGCATGTCCTCTGGAACAAGAAGCTCGACGCATACCCGCTCCGGACACCACCGCGACACCGCAATGTCTAGCGTCTGCTTTTCTCGTAGCACTCTGGCCATGGTCACCTGCTGGACGTCAAAGGATAACTATGATACTCCGAGAGTTGCATTTCCGCCGGACCGGGGCTGAAAAACGCCCCGGCTGGCTCCAAAATCCTATGAGGGGTTTCAGGCAACAATAAGCACACTCTGCACTATTCCTTATCCATGTCTCTCTCCTTGACCGCCTCTCGGCTGTCTCTGCCACCTCATCCCTGCTGCAGCTTGAAGTAGCTGTTGTAGTTGTCCACCGGCGCGTCCGCCGCAATCTTGTCCCAGAGCGCATCGATTTTCTGGGCCGTTCCCTCGCCCAGCGGCCCCTTCTTGATCCAGCCCACGCTCTGCTGCAGCTGCTCCGCGTTCTTGGCACCCACAATGACGGCGTCGCCGTGGGCCCCGTCCAGCGTGGAGTGGTGCACCACCCACCGGTACGCCATCTCGATGCCCGAGATCCCGTCCGCCTCGGCCAGGGCGTTCCAGGCGTCCAGCCCGTCCAGCAGCGGCGCCTTGGAGTACAGGCTGTTGTACAGCCTGCCCATCATCTGCTCCATGTCCCAGCGGCCGGTGCCGGCGCCGGCGCGCAGGACCGCCGACGTCTTGGCCAGGAAGCCGCCCGCGCTGGGGCTGTAGGCGTAGAACGAGATGCCGTGCTTGCGCAGCACGGGGAAGAGGTCGGCCTCGATGTGCCGCCCAAACGCGTTGTAGTTGCCCTGGTACACCGTCGGCACCACGTAGCCGCGCGCCTTGGTCAGCTGCACCACCTCCTCGACCTGCGCGGCCGTGAAGTTGGACAGGCCGAAGCGCTTAAAGGCCCCCACCTCGTACAGCTCGTTCACCCCGGCCAGCGTCTCCTCCAGCGGCGTCTGCGTGCTGGGAGCGTGCTGGTAGAACACGTCGACCTGTCGTGCGTGGTAACGCGGTCAGGACACGGCGCTCCAGAAGAGGCCACGGAATGCTTACACTGTCCGTCTGGAGCTTCTGCAGGCTCTGCTTGCCGGCCTGCACCACCGTCGCGGCCGAGGATTCGGCCCGGAACCCCCCCGCAAACTTGGTGTCGATGCGGAAGCGCGACGCTGCGTGGGCCTTGCCCAGAAGCTCTTCGGAGTCGCCATAGATCGCCGCCGTGTCAATGGTGTCGATGCCGAGCCCCGCAACGACGTCCAGGAGGCCCTGCACCTTCTCCACAGCGCCGAATCCGTACGCGCTGTGCACCGTGGCGCCGCCATACACCAGCTTGGGTTGAGTGTTGGGCATTGTGATTGGACGTTGCAGCAGTCAGCTGGTTGGGTGCAGCTTTGGCAAGGAGCCTGTAAGAACGCCCTGGTCGCGGCCATTTATACTTGCTGGCGTTTGCTTACTAAGCGGGTCTTGGCTCTTTCTTGGCTGCTGCTGCACGTTTCGGCCGTTGGCAGTTGGACCAGGAGCTTAGAAATCAAAACCGGCATTAAAAGTACGGTCCCGGAAGCGAACCGAAATCCCCGGTCCAATACGACGCAGTCCTCGGAAATGCTACGTACAAAGTATCTCCCTCTCATAGGACGTCGCATTTACCGTCCACCTCTCCGAGCATTGATTGTCGATGGCATAAGGGCCAGCCACACTGTACCGGACTACTTGAAAATTCAAAGGTTCCGCTTGCAAAAAGGGAAAAAGAAGATGAAAAGGTAAAAAAATAATATTAAGCTCCGACACGGGGAATCGAACCCCGAGCTGGTCGGTGAGAGCGACCGATGTTAGCCATTACACCATGTCGGATGACTGATGGAATTGATGCACATTAATAGGCCCTATACGGCTAATTGCATTGCGGAATATTTGCCAGCATCGCGAAACAATGAATCTCATCGCAGCAGAATGCAATTGCTTGACCATAACGCCTTTATCTTCTGGCTATTTCGTCCTGCGTTCTTGGGCCTTTATCTTGGTTCCTTGGGACCTTATCTGCGCATTTCTCCGAAAGCAGCAACTCCCGCACACCCAAAATGCAAATGCAAAATCAAGCAAGGACGAGAGACCTCCTTTCAGATCCACCCGTCTTGACTCACAAAGCAAAGCACGAACGTCGACAAACATCAAGCACAACCGGAAATCTAGCAGCGCGCTGGCTCGCACGGCTCAATGGCTGTTCAATGACTGTTCAATGCGTGTTCCGTCACGAAGGCGAAGCTGACATCCGACCCCACCACTGTTCCCTATGCAGTGTACAGCCACCCTCCTGGCAAAAAGACTTGTCCCACTGCTCCTTCTGCGTCTCGCACAGCGAACCCCCCAACTGCGAACCCCCGATATCCTCCGAGGGCAGGAGCGACCAAACATCTCACAGTCGGTATATGTCGCCTCGACCTCCTTTTCCGCTGGCTTCAAAATTGCTGTTTCTCTTCCACGGCCTCCCTTATTATCTTCCTCCTTTCCTCCTGTCAGTCCGCTATCGTCGCCTTGTTCTTCCGGGTCTGGAAGCACGTCCATCAGCAGCCGTCGCCTTTTCCACGACTGGCCAGCAGGCGTCCGGGCAATCGGAGGCCCCACCGAGACCGGATTGGAAGCCTAATAAGAGGCTCAAGTATCGTCCCTGAGTGGCTAGGCGACAAGGCACAGCCCCTCTCTTGGGGACAACTGCTGTGAGCCGCTCCGTCGAAGCGCCTAAAACAGCATCCGGCCTGCGCTAAAGGCCACTAAGGCCGCCTCGCCCCGACAAAGGTTGCCAACGACGAGGCGGACCACCCGACGAGAACAATAAAGCTTGACGATGTGCCCGATAAGGCAGACTGGCCTTTGTCGTCCGACCCTCTGTCCAACTTCGCCTCGTTCCCCAGCCCATCTCAAACTCTCTCGTCCACACCATTGCCAAACTGCCTTTTCCCCTTCTTCGTCTGTGAGGCAAGTCGAAAACCTGCTCCCTCTCCTTCCCGCTCCATTTCTTGCCTTCTTCTCTTTTTATCGCTCTCCTGGCTCTTAAAGCCTTCTATCAAGCTTTTCCCTCCACACCCACAGCTACCGTCCTGACGATGGAGGACACGGCCTTCACCGGCCACACCCCCCCTGGCCGCGAGCAACGACGCCTTCAGAACGCCGGTCATGGCGGCCCAGCCCGTCCCCTAAACTCAGACATGGCTCCCCCGAATAACTTCGCCGCCTTGGCTGCCGCGAAGTATGCGGTGCCACCCGTCTTCCCTCATGATAGTGGCGACAATACCAACTATCAGTTTGGCAGTCCGCTGTGGAACAGCCAGCCGTCTCCCTATCTTCCGTCTCAGAGTTCTGTCTCTCTGTATCCACCCTTTCAGACTACACTCCCTCAAGCACTGGACCCCACGAACATTCATGGCATAACATTTGCACATCCTCCACCATTGCAGAGCAGTGTCTATGGCAACATGGAGACAACCCCCCTGGGCATTCAAGGAGATGTACCTTCCTGGGAACATCAGCACGCGGCTGTTCAGCAATTCAATACGGATTTTTCTAGCGCCACAGGCGCGGAGGCCGATTTGTATGAAGGCATGCAAGTCCGGACTGCCATTCAAACCCCGATGTATGGTTCCATGCATACGCCAACTACTCTAGTCGGCTCCTCTGCCATCAGCCCTTATCGCTTTCAGGACACGCCACAGCGAGTAGAGTACAGCATAGTTCCCCAACTGATTCAGGAAATGGGACCAGCCGATACTCGCGATAGAAGCTATAGTCTGACCAGCTCTTTGGGGCTCCCAGACCCGGACTTGCAACTCACGGCCAACGATCCCTTGTTCAGCGAGCTTGGCCATTCCATGGACAACAGAGGCATCGCAAGTTATCGAACCGACAGTATGCTACTGGGCATCAACAATGACGGTGGCTACTCGCCCGTTGTCGTCTCCAACTCCATAGGAATGGCCCGGTCCAACAGCCAGACTCGCAGTGTCACATCTGGCCACAGTTACTGGCCGGATGGCACGCAGATATCATCTATTTCCAGTGCGGCGGCCTACCCTACTGGATCCCCTTCCAACAGCTGCGATCCTCGCCAGCACACCGGCCAGAACCTGAAGAGGGGGGCGTCGGATGCTGTCCTGGAAAACAGTTCAGGCTCTCAGCCTACGTCGAAGCGAATCAAGTCTGACAAAGACTTCCCAGCGTCGAAAGCCTGCACGGCGTGCTATCTAGCACACAAGCCCGTGAGTCATCTTCTATTGCCTCTCTTGTGCTTATTCTGCGTTCTTCTTTATACTCATCGCTGTCTAGTGTATCCGTAAGCCGGGCTCAGAGTCTTGCGACAAATGCGCTGCCCCCGACAGTTCGTATCCAGTTTGTGTCAGCTCATCCATAAAGACGAAGGACTTCTTCACCGACTGTAAGTTGACCTTCTGACGTTCTCCTGTCGTCTCTGTGCTCTGACACGTCCACACATAGGCCTTGGCGACGCGGAGAAGTCCCTGGTTGAAGCCACTATAGCCATTATAACCAAAGGTCGTGAACGTCCAGCAACCGCCGCTCTGGCCGAGAAAGTCAACCGCGAGACAGACTTGAAGTCAATGATGGAAGTGCTGTCCGAGTACAAGGTGCAACACCCGAACGCGTATGCGGTGTTTTTCGAGGACCACGGCATAAAAAACCACCCCATCTTTGGGCCATTTTATCAGGTCAACCTAATACTGCAAGCCCGCTCGCTGCTGCACAGGGAAACTACTAAGAGATATATCACATATGTCGAAAGCGACCTGCTCGTCCTGCGCGCCATATATGCCCGCCGCCTTTTCAAATTCATCGAGAAGAATTTTGAGAAGAACAAACAGCCAGCAAACATGCCCAAGGGAAGCCAGCAGGCGAGAAACTTTGTTGTATTCTTGGCGATGTCGTTGGAGCAAATCCTTGCATATGAGAAGACGACGGATACCCAGTTGAGTTATGATCAGGACAAGAAACGAACCGACCTCGTCTACCACCTGGCATATCTGCTGCGGCACATTTCCAAGGCCACGTTCCCCAATAGCACTCTGTCGTCGGATATCCACGTTGGTCCTGACGACAAGGGCGGCCACAGCGGTGTCCGTCTGGAAAGGGAGTTTTGGGACCATCTGCACAGGCTGTACTTTGATACAAGCGCCAACAACACGGACGGGGCCCAGAGCTCGGCGCCTAGGGTTATCATCTCACCTCCGACGAACCCGGCCGGGAATGAAGGTCAGATGTCCAGCACCGACGTTTCTCCGGTCGGGTCTGGCTCAGCCAGGTTGGTGAGCGCCACTCGGAGGCGTCGGGGCTCCGTGGAAAAAAACGACGGCAGAGACGATGCGGACGCAACCAGTCTTTTGGAAGCGCGGATGCAAACCGAAGAGAGTGCGGTGGGCCAGCTGATTGTCAGGCTGGAGGAAACGCACCTTTCCCGTGCCCCCCAGGAGATGTATTACCACGTGGGTTACCACACGAACAATGCTGTGTGGGACTCCGGCCTGCCGGCGGAAGCCTCTGGCAGCGGCATCTCGGGTGGCCACGGGGACGGAGAGGCCTTTGGCATCGGCACGCCGGATGCCACGGGCGGGATAGTTGGAACGGGCCACATGCCTGGCACGATCATCGGTACGAGCAACGATCTCGGCACCGGCATGGGCTCGTTCTCTTTTAGAAGTCTTGGCCACGTGGGCTATGGTGCCTCCTACGACAGCTCATTTAGCATCGAAGGAACCGTCGCCGGTTCTTTGCCTGCTGACGACCTTGTTGACAGCTATTCCGATACTCGTGGCATCTGTGGGGTTTCCGAGGTGTCTGGGATGTCTAGGATTTCTGGCCGTTCATACGTTCCGGAAAACATGCGCGGCCATGTTGGCAACGCAGACGGGGCGGCATCGGCCGGAACAGCCGGCATGGCGGATGCGGATGCTGATGCGGATGCGAACTTCCCAGGGAGGGGCATTCGCGGTCGGCTCAAGAACGGCAAAAACATGTTGCGAAGAATGGTCCGACGGACGACTGGGAAATAGTCAATCCCAGCTTCCATCTGCCGTTTCTTTTCATTACTTTATGGGGGTTTATTCACGCCCAACTAGCTCCACGGGTTCCGGTTCGTCGTGGAGGAATGCTTGTTTGAATTTCAACGGTCGGTTTTGACAAACAGATTGGATGATGCACTCGATGGCTTTGGTGATTTTCGGCACAATTGGGACAACTCGATGCAAGATGACGGACATGGGAATACGACAGTTGGATGCAACCTTTTGGATAGATTTATTATGATATCCCAGCAACGCCGCAATGCTATACAATAAAAGAGATCTACGCATGATGCCAAGTACCCAGTCGCCTGTATAACCCCTTGGACATGCATCTAAAGAGAGGAAGAAAAGCAAGAAGAAAGACATGGTAAAGTGCAAAAATGAAATCGTCAAGAGTGTCAAGTGGCCACCGGCGTTCCCGGTCAGATGAGGGGGTCGTTGACCTGGATGAGGCCCGGAGCTGCCAGAGTCTTGCTCGGCACGTCGTCTGGGCTGGAAAAGTTTTGGCCAGCAGTCAGAGCGGCAATGGTGAGGCCGTCCATGACGAACTCGGTGAAGGGAAAGGCGGCCTGGAAGGAGAGGACGTTGCCAGACCACGAGGCGTTGACGATGGGCTCGCTGAGGGGGCTGTCCTGGCCGGTGAAATAGGTGATGAAGAGCGCGTCCTCGGCGGCGGTGGCATTGCCGACCAGCCCGGCAGCAGCAGCGACGCCGGTGAGGTTGGCAGAGAAAGCGAGGTCCTGGTCGTACGGCTCGACGTTGGCAGCACCGCCGGCGGAGACGCCGCTCTCGACGGACAGGGGCTGGAAGATGGGGATGGGGATGTCGGCCACGTCAAAGGGACACGAGACGACAAAGCCCTGCAGGACGGAAAAGGCAAAGGCGGCAACGCTGGTGGTCAGAAACGGCTTCTGGGACGGCTTCCGGTTCAGCAGGCTGCGGTAGAAGCCATTCTGCTCGCCCTCCTGGCCAATGACCGAGGCGATGGTGCGCACCGGACCGGCATCGCCGTTCTCGGCCAGCAGCTGGGCGGCGTCCTGCAGGGTGCCGAGGACGACGCTGGTAAAGGTCTCGGCCAGGGCGAGGGCGTCGGTGAGGCTGGTGGTGGGAAAGGTGTAGGTGCAGGGCTCGGGCACGAGCGAGGCGCCAAAGTGCGTCAGCACGTCCTTTGCGTTGAGGGCATGCAGCTCCTCCTGGGCGAGCACGGTCTCGAGCACGCGCTCGAGAGAGGCGCGCTCTGCCGACCAGGGCAGCTCGAAGCCGGTCACGTTGTTGGTGACGTTGTAGAGCAGCGACGTGAAGAAGGCGACCTCGAAGTTCTCGTTGAAGGCGATCAGCTGGAAGGCCGGCAGGCTGTCGTTGGACAGCTTGGCCGGCGGGGCCGCGTTGGACAGGGTGCCGTCGGCCTGGCGGTTGATGGCGTCGAGCTGCGCGGCGTTGGGGTTGGGGAAGCCGTCGCTGGGCACCTGGGAGGCGCTGGAGGACGTCGGTGTCGGGGCAGCGCTGGCAGGGCCGGCAGCCAAGAGCAGCACGGCCGTTGCCGCGGTAGAGATGAGGCGGAAGAGCATGTTGGCAGTTGTGCTGCAGTGCAGTGGAATGAGAGAGAGATGGGTGATGAGAAAGAAGAGCAAAGGGCCAAGTGTCAGGGAAGAGAGAGCAAGATGGAATGGAAGGAGACTGAGTTGGGTGATTTTGGACAAAGACAGGACAGAGGGACCACGGAATTATATATGCAGAACATCTCGGCCTTTGAAAGGCGAGAGCAGCTTCCATGTGTTCCCGTGTGCTCAGCAGCCCTTCCCTCGCCCGACCCAAGAGGATCCGGTGGTGCATCCATCGCGTCGGCCTCGAGGAGGTCCCAAGTCACTGCCAGTGCCTCGTTTCCCGAGGAGCAAAATAGACGCAGCGCCTCGAACAGACACATCGAGGCAGGCGCAGACGCGAAAGCCCCGCTGGCCGTATCCATCGGATGCCCAATCTCACAAAGGAAACGAAACGCAGCCAGCGAGGAGCCAATGGGAGATGAGACGAGCGCCCGTTCCGCCCCCCGCGTCAGCCTACAGCGGCCGTTGGGGCCAGCCAGCGGACAAAAGCAAAAACTTATTTTTAACAGGGACAAGGGGGCTGAGCAAAGGTGGGGAGCGTGAGCAGAAAGGCCAGTCTTGGTTGGCTGGCAGAACAGTATTCTGGGAGCGGATGTCGGCAGATCCATCCAAGGAGCAGAAAAGCTTGGCTTGCAAGCCTGGCGACAGAGGCCCACTGATTCGCTAGCGGATGACGCTGCGTCAGGCCCCGTCGATGGGCTGGGAATTGCTCCGATGCGGCCCCCGTTGTCTTTCCGTGTCAGACACGGGGCTTTCTGGACGTGAGAAGGGTGCATGAAGGGAAAAAGGAAAATGGGAAATGGGAAATGGGAAATGGGAAATGAAACATGGGAGAGGCGAGAGTGGCTGCCACTGCAAAACGGGAAAGACTGCCGTCCGGGTCGAGGCTTCCTGCTGTCTGCTAGCCGCGCCTGCGGTGCACCGAGCGGGTCGTTCTTTCCTCGCCCCCATCCTGGTCGTCCTTGCCGCCAGCATTACCGCTTGTCAGCGTGGCTGATGCAGTCTGGTCACCTGGCCGCCGGCCGCACCCTGTCAAGGCGGCCTGAGAGTCTTACGTGACCGGCCTGGTTCAAGAGACAAGTGCCTGCAGCTGCAGAGCGAGATGTTTCGGTTCATCCGTTACTTTCCCATCGACAACATGTGTTTATTGCAAATCCCTGCCAAGGATGTGAGACCTTTGCAGGCTGTCCTGCCAAAGCTATCAGATCCGCTCCCACACTGCATCTGCATTGTTTCAGTGATAGCGGAGAGGCAAAGACCAAATGCCGATCATGACAGAAACACGAGCCCCTCCCAAAAAAGGCGTAGGCGCGAGCGTCCAGACATCCGTGCAACCGATCCTCGTAACGTCGAGTCGGCTTCGGACAAAGACATGCCCCGTTTGCCAGGTAGCCAAAGGCGATCGATCATTGCTACGGCTGGACTGGCAGAGGAGAGAGTCGGATATTGCGCCCTTTGGCCGCAAGTCGCTCGGCTCAATCACACCAGTACAGGTACAAACACACGTACAACGATTTCCATTCCGTTTTCGGCTAAAGCAAGTCGTCATCCCTCGGTTACGAGTCCGGCTTTACGAGAGCTCGTTCTCAAGCTGCCTCTTGTCTGGCTGTCTGACAGTCGCATACGTTTCCTGCAAGTACTGGCAGAGGTAACCCCCCAGAGAGACCTCACTTTGAAGGCGCAGAGGCAGAGGAGCTGCGGGTTACACAACTTCCTGGTGAAAAGGCTGTCGTGAAAGAAATACCACAAGCTGTTTGGATAGCAGAGAGTAAACCGAGTGCCGTCCAGTCTTGTGGTCGAGAATAAAAGAGCATGATGACTGCAGCGTGAAGCGGTTGTTATGCCAGACCCGATTGACTCGATTGTTTATATAAACACGTGAGTCCTAAAATTATGTAAACGGCAAGATGGCCGAGTGGTCTAAGGCGTTGGATTTAGGCTTTCTAGTCTCTCGGGGCTTCAAAGAATATTTCCTCCAATCCGAAAGGGCGAGGGTTCGAATCCCTCTCTTGTCATTTTTGGCCGTCGGTTCAGGTCATTGCTTTTTGCTGGTGAGAGAGCAAAGTAATGCATAATATTAATATAATTGTGTTCATATGTGCCATTCGCTCTGAAGCGGTTCATCCAGGGTTTTAAACAAACTTGGCTTCGTAATAGGACAACTTGTCTACCCGACTGCTATCAAAGTCGATGATGCTCACCGTCACAATGCTCCGACCCGTATTCACCAAATATCTGATATTCCTCGTCTTCCAAGCCAAATACTGAATAAACAAGAATAAACGCCTCCTGCCGCGCCCCGCAAAATCAGAGCCCCGTTGATAGAATCGGTCGACTCCTCAAACAGCAGAAACAACATAATAGTACAGCCCGACCTTGACAATAGAATCTCCCAGCCGACGCGGGCTCAAAATCTCGTCTCTACCAGTTCCTCCCGTGTCTCTCGGTCCCGTTCCACCCATTTCCCGATTTTAGTAAAAGTAATAATAAGTCTGGATGCATTGTATGCAGCCCCGAAATAGAAATCGCCGCAGCCCAATGGCCACGTCGCCAGTGATATACAAATGCGCAACGGCACCGTGACCATGGACAGATCAGCCGTCCATGTGTCCGTCCGCAATGGCCAGACGCTGCTTAGTCGTCTTGGCCTTCTTTGCGCTTACACGCTTCTTCTTTCCGCCCGTTGCATTGCCTGCCTCGATCGGCGTTGCCGCTCCTGACGCCTTGTTGTCGTCGAAATTGCCCTCGCCTGCACTGGTCAGCTCGACTCGTAGGCCATAGGCCAGAGGAGGCACACGGAGAAACTCACCTTCGTGGTACATCTCGTCGAGGCTGGCGCCGTTGCCATCCACGTCGACGTTGCGCTTGCGCTTGCCGCCGCCGCGCTTCTTCACCACCTTCTCCAGCTCTCCGCTCTCCTGCATCTCCTTCTCGCGACGCTCGATCAGCTCGGCCTGCTCGTCGTCGGCCAGCCACAGCGCAATGTCGCGGTTGCGGCTGTCCGGGGCGCGACGGCCCGAGAAATCCACACCCAGAGACGCGGCACCTCCGCCCTGGATAACCACCCGCTGCACTTCTTCCTTTTGCAGAGCGCGCTTGCGGATGCGCTCCTCGATCGTGCCGCGTGTGATCATCCGGTACACCGTCACCTGCCGCGTCTGGCCGAGACGATGCGCGCGATCCATGGCCTGCGAGTCGATGGTCGGGTTCCAGTCGGAGTCGTAGAAGATCACAGTGTCGGCCGATGTCAGGTTGATGCCCAGACCACCCGCACGCGTCGAGAGCAGGAAGATGAATATCTCGGGGCGCGTCTGGAAGTCGTGCACCGTGTCGCGACGGTCCTCCAGCTTCGTAGAGCCATCCAGCCGACAGTACTTGTAGTTGCGGTACGTCAGATACTCCTCCATCAGATCGATCATGCGTGTCATCTGGAAGTACAGAAGCACACGGTGTCCGCCTTCCTTGAGCTTGAAGAGCAGCTCGTCCAGCTTCGCCAGCTTGCCAGAGTCCGTCACAAACCGACGCATCGACGGCACCGAAATGTTTGTGAACCGCTTCTTCTCCACATCGGGCACCGGCAGCAGAGACGTCGTCGGATATTGGTTCCACGGCACCTGCTGCTTCACCAGAGCCTTTTCCTCGGCCGGATTGGGCCCAAACAGCACGCGCCGCATGGACACGTTGAAGAGCAAGTCTCGCCGCTCCACTGCGGTGCTTCGGCTGCTGCTGGTCAGCTCAATGGGCGGTGCGGATGCGTTGTTGCGCCCGGCCTGCTCGACACGGGTCAGACCAGTGTTGTCGTACGCGGTGCGGGCAACATTCATCAGCGACTGCAGCACGCCCTCGCTTGTGATATCGGCGAGCGCAGAACGTCCGTTTCGCTCTTGGATCTGGAAAAGGGCGTGTGCTGGCGTGAATCCGGACCGAGAAGACTTGCTCTTGGCATTTTCCGCGTCGTCGTCACAGTCGTAGACCACCTTTAGGCGGTCCAGACGAGACGACCGTCCGGGAGCAGAAGAGTGCTTTGTGGCAATATCGACGCCGCGATCAAAAATGCTGCTGTGCGATGCTTGATAAGCCTCGCCTGGACTGGTGTCGGCAAACCGGAGCCACGAGAAGGCCTCGTCCTTGCTGGAGCTGTCGCGGATATTTTCAGGCGTCCAGATGTTCATCAGCTCGTTCAGGTACTTGCTGCGGAAACCAGCCACCGCGTTGTTCCGGCAAGGCGCGTGGAGGCGTCCGTCCTCGGAAGCGATCACGCGTGGGACCTCGTATTCGATCAAGCTGCGCGTCGAGTAGCCGACGGGAATGACGGCACCCTCGCGGCTAAACGACTCCGTCTCGGCAAAGTAGCCCATGGCAAACGGCGACGCTGTGTCGGCGCGCTCAAACAGATCCGGGTGATTACAGACCTTGCGGAACTGCATGACGAGGTTCATCAGCGTCTTGGAATCGTTCTCGTCCCCTGTCGTGGCCTTTTCAATCAGGTCCATTATGCTGATCTGGTTGCGCAGGTTGGCATAGTAGGCGCGTTGGCGGTAGGTCAGATCACAGAAAATGTCCAGCTCAATCTTGTCGCCCAGCTCCTTCTGCACATGCTTCTTGACACGACGAAGCATAAAGGGCTTCAGGATCATGTGCAGCCGCTTAAGCTGGTCTTCGTTCAGCTTCGTGTTGCTCTGCGCGTGCGACTCAATGTCCTTGGAAAACCACTCGCTGAACTCGTCGTGGGAGTCGAACAGAGACGGCATGATGAAATGAAGCAGGGCCCACAGCTCCTGCATGTTGTTCTGGATCGGGGTACCGGTGAGCAGCAGACGGTTGCGGCAGTGGTAGTTGAGAAGCACCTTCCAGCGAGAACTCTGCGAGCTCTTGATGGCCTGTGCCTCGTCGAGAATCATGTACTGCCAGCGCATCTTGGACATGAAGGCGACGTCGGACACGACCAGCTGGTAGGACGTGACCAGCACGTGGAACTGGGCATTCTTCTTGTAGATGGAGTGTTTGCGATCCCAAAACTTGCGCAGCACCTTTCTGTCGCCGGCGGAGCCCCAGTACGGCAGCACCTTGAACTCCGGGACGAACTTGTTGATCTCCTGCTGCCAGTTGTGCAGTGTCGACGCGGGGGCAACGACAATGAAGGGGCCCCAGATGTCGTACTTTTCAGCAAGGTACGCCATGACGGAGATGGACTGCACCGTCTTGCCCAAACCCATTTCGTCGGCGAGAATGCCGTTGATGCCCTGCTCGTAGAGATTGACCAGCCAGTTGAGACCCTTGAGCTGGTACTCCTTGAGCTGTGCGTTGAGCAGTTTGGGCTGCTCGATCTCGACATCGCCGAGACCGGTGGGGTTCTGGAAGTTCATCTCGCCCTCATCGTCCATGTCCATACCGACTGCCGCCGGTTCGTCCTCGTTGTTGAACTGGCGGGCCTTGTGCTGCGCCTGGGCAATGGCGTTCTGCGCGTTGGCGACGGCGGCCGCATGCAGCTTGGTCTCGTCCTCGTCGTCAAAGTCCAGGCTCTCAAAGTTTGTGACCTTGGAGCCGACCGGGCCGCTGGGCACGGCCACGTTGAGATGGGCGCGGTGGCTGGCTCCCGCGGCGGCGGCCTTGGCACTCTCCTTTGCCTTTTCGTCGGGGTGGTCGGTGCTGCGCTCGACTTCGTCCGTCTTGATCTTCTTGCCGATGAAGTGAGAGTACAGCTCCGTCTGCGAGATGAGAAAGTTCAGCTTCCGCTTTTGGCGGGCGGCCTCGCGATCAGCCTCCTCCTTCCGGGCGTTTTCGAGCTCCTGGCGTTCGGCAGCCTTGCGCAGGTCGCGCTCTTCCCGCTCGTTGCGCTTCCAGAAGGTCATCATGTCGCGCATGACGCGCTTGGCGCGGGCCTGCAAGTCCTTATTGCCCTTATTAGTGCGCTGCTGCCACCGCTTGGCCTCCTTTGACGCCAAGAGTGCAGTCTTTTTCAGGTTGGAGGCCTTTGTCGAGTAGGAGTCGGTAGCCATGCGGAATGTCTTGCTGACGTCCTTCCTGGCCATGTCGCGCCAGATCTGGTCGTAGATTTGGTTGAAGCCCTTGGACTGGAACTTAGTCTCCAGGGGATCCTTGGGCGTCTCGACCACGGCCGTCTTGTCCTTGTCCTTATCCTTGCCCCGGGCAGACTTCGGCTCCGCATTCTCCTTGTTCGAATGGCTGTCCTCCTTGCCGGCGCCGTCGTCCTTGCCAGACAGGCCGTTGGCGCCCGCGGCATTGGAGCCTTTCTTGAATTTGATGCGGATCTTGGACGTTTCCTCCTTGCTGGGCAGGTCCTCGCCGGCGTCGATGGCGGCCTGGGCGGCCTCGGCGTTCTCCTTCTCCTGCTGTTTCTGCTCCTTAGACTTTTTCGGACGCGAGCCGCCACGACCCTTGGCCTTGGCCTTGCCGGCGTCCAACTCGGCGGTTTCGAATGTGGACATGGTGCCGCCCTCCAGATTGAGGTCCATGGCAGCCGCGTTTCTGACAGGTCCCTTGATGCCTTTTTGCAGAATCAGCTTTGTCTGCTGAGCCTTCTTGTTCGCACGCTCAGCCTCGCGGAGGAGCCTCTGGCGCTCGTTCTCGTCCTGGGTCAGGGCAGCGCGGGCCAAGGCGTCCTTCTTCTGCTCCAGGGTGACAGCCATGGACTTTTCCCGCCGTCTCTTCCGCTGCATGTCCTTCTTCCGCTCCTTTTCGGCAAACAGCTCCTGCTCGCGCACCTCCTGCAAAGCCTCATCATAGTAGATTTCGTAGTACCGTTTGGTGCCGAGGTAGCCGTGGTCGTCGAGACGTTTGGCAAAGGTGTCGGACAGGTCCGTCCGGCGAAGACTGTGCAATTCGGCCTCTTTGGCGGCCATCTGGGTCTTCCGTCGGCGGAACCGCTCCTGCCAAGCCTCCTCTTCCTCGTCAAACTCCGAGGTGTCGACGTCTTCGACTTCATCGTCTAGCTTGTTCAAAAAAGACTGAATGTTCTTTTCCCTCTCTGCCGTGACGGACGGCGACGGGGCGACTTTCTTCTGCTGCCCGTTCGCCCGTCGCTTGGCTGGCACACGGGCCTCGGCGGCAGTGAGCTTGGCCGAGGCGCGTCGCGAAGCCTTGGGGGCGATGTCTACCAGGGATGCATCGATGTCCATGTCCCGTTCCTTGGCACTGGACATGCGAGGTTTGGCAACGCGCCGCGCACCCCGGGGCTTTTTATCTTCTGGCTTGTCCAATCGGAGGACACGCACGCCGCGGCCAGTGTTGTTTTGTTCCGAGTCGTCCTCTGCGGGAGGTGGTGACTTTGGTCGCATTTTCTCTACCGTCGGCTCGGCGTTGGACAGAATATTGGAAAAGGACATGAGGTCGGCAGTGCGCTTGGGCGTCTATCGAGGGGAGAACAATTAGCATCGGACATTCGGGACGGGGCTTTAACGTGATTGGGTTTATATGGATGAAGATCTGTGGACACATTTGCCACGGGAAGGCGGATGGGATTGGAGCGAAAAGCCAGAAACGGGGACGGGAGACGGTTGGCAAAACATACGCTCGTTGGTGCTGGTGCCTTGGATGTGGCCGGAGACTCAGCTCGGGAGTATGAAGAAAGCGACGGCATGGAGGCGGCGGTGCCATTTGGAGGCGGCGAGCCGGCAAGAGACAAGGGCCGCTGGCCCAGAGAGGGAGAGGCCATTTTTAGCGGTGGGTGGGCCGAGATGGCGACAGACTCGGATTTCGCAGAGGGCACGGGACCAGAGGCAGGCAGCTTTCGAGAATGGGCGACAGGGCTTCGAGACGACGCGGGAGCAGCGGTGGGCGATTTGTGGGATGTGCCGTAGTAGGGCGAGCGATCGCCTACGGATTGAGGCTGCGATGGATAATGGTACGCGTCGCGGTGCTGTAGTTGGCAAAAAGCAGTGAGGCTCGCGTCAGTGTATGTCACGTTTACACATGATGCATCTTGAGGTGCCGAGTCGATGACAGAGCGAGGACGAGATGAAGAGGATGGCAAAGGAAAGGAAACGAGACGCGTTTAGAGAAAAGAAGGGGGGGGGGGGACAGTTGATTGTGTGGGAAGCAAAATAGATTAATGGGCGAGCAGCGGATGAGATAGAGCCGGGAAGGAAACCGAGATGGAAAATTAAAGGTGACGGCAGGACAAGGAGAGGGAATAAAAGACGATTAGGTGGAGTCGGAAGGGGACAAGGGGAGCAGAAAAGGGAGCGAAAAGGGACGGTGGAAATAAGGGCAGAACCAAGGAGCGAAAAAAAAAATACAGTAACGTGAAGGATGATGAGACAGGATGCAGGAGACGGCAGGCGCGCCAGGCAAGCCAAGCAGCAGCGACAACCGTAGAGCCGAAAAAAAAAAGAGCCACATTAAAAAGCACAAAGCGCAAGTCCAAAAAGGGAGCCACCAAGATACGATGTAGCTTGGCGATAAGGCAGAAACTTTGCAGGCTGGAGAACAGGATTTGCGAATGGGTGAAGTAAGCTGACATGGAGGACGAGGCGAGGAACGAGGGAGAGGACGAGGAGGGACGAGGGAAGAGGGACGAGGGAAGAGGATGGGAAGAGGATGGGAAGAGGATGGGAAGAGAGAGGGCAAGAGAGAGGGCAAGAAGAAAGGGCAAAAAGAAACAAACAAACGGACAAGCAAACAAGCAACGCATCTGGCAGCACGCACCTGGACAGCCGTCTCCTTGTCGAGAGTGCGCCGAGAGCTGGACGGGGCAGCCGTGACGGTGGTCCTGTCGGTCGTGGGATCGTAGAAGCTGCCAGAGGCCGTTTCGCGCTGGGTCAAAGCCGGCGGCGAGCGGGGACGCGACCGCGGGCCCCGGCCGGCCGCAGCATAGTCGTAGGCGGGCGAGGCTGGCGACGGGGAGGACGCAGACGGGATGGCACGCGTCAGGGACAGCGGCGGCGGCGGCGGCGGCCGGTGAGACGCGCCGTTGGTGGCAGCGCTGTTCCTGTTGCTGCTGCTGCCGGCAGCGGCCGTCGGAGAGACGGCGCGACCGGCGCGAGAGTGGCTCGACTGGTGGACGAAAGCGTGAGGGCGCGAAGGAAACGAGGCTGGCGACAGGGGGGCCGGGGCAGAGTCGGCCTGCTCGGGGTTGAGAATGTCGATATCGCGGCGACGACGACTGCTGCTGCTGCTGCTGCTGCCGCTGTTGTTGGCTTCGCTGCTGCGCGACAGCACCGTCGAGCGGAAGTTGGACGGATCCATGGCCGTGGCCCGGCCAATCGACCAGCCAATGAGGACAATGGTAGGACGGAGACGAGGCGACGAGGAAGAGCCGGGGGGGGGGGGGGGGGGGGGGGGGGGGGGGGGGGGGGGGGGGGAGGGGGGGGGGGGGGGGGGGGGGGGGGGGGGGGGGGGGGGGGGGGGGGGGGGGGGGGGGGGGGGGGGGGGGGGGGGGGGGGGGGGGGGGGGGGGGG
>JANSMH010000282.1:0-33214 GCA_029299595.1 Grosmannia serpens
CTCACTGCTTCGAGCCAGTTCAGCTGCAAGCTCTCCCGGCCATCGGCCAACCACAGCGAGCAGACCGGTCGCTGCATCAAGCCACAAATCCCCCCCCCCCCCCCCCCCCCCCCCCCCCCCCCCCCCCCCCCCCCCCCCCCCCCCCAACTTTCCCCCCCCCCCCCCCCCCCCCCCCCCCCCCCCCCCCCCACACTCACATTCGCGCCGTCTCCATCTCTGCCCGTCGATGCCGCAATAGGTGTCGCGCCAGGATCATGCCGGCCGGCCACGTCTGGCCGCCACAGCCCTCGGTCAGGTCCTCGCGCAGCCGCAGCGCCGGCCCCGGCCTCAGCAGCCCGTCAAAGTCGACCACCATCTCGCCCGCAGCCTTGTACTCGGGCAGCAGCGCCAGCACGTCGCCGTCGCCCAGCGTCAGCGGGTTGAGCTCCGGCGACGACGCCGCGCTGGCCGGGTCTCCCTGCCCGCTGGTGCTATCCATCATCCGAGCCCGTCTGCGCGTTCTTTCTCGTGTTCTCGTGTCCCCGTCGTACTCTCTTCTCTGTCTCTCGTCTCCCCTTTAGGCCATCGGGGGCGCTGGGCAATAAAGGCTGGGCGTCGACGCCGACGGACGGATGGGCGATATTGCGCCGATTTTTGTGTGGTGCTGCAATTTTGCTCGCAGCCAACGGCTGGCCTCTTTTACCCTATTTACGCCTATTCTTTCTTATTCCTTCTCTTTCCTTCTCTGGTTTTTAATGGGCCCTGCGAACACTGCTTTTCTCCGTCGTCACCGCCTTGCACAGCGTCGTCGGCTTGTTGCCCAGGCTGGACGGCGTGCAACGATAGGTGTTGGTCACGTGCGTCTGACGCACACACGCACAAGACCAAATCCATCATCGCCATGGACGATTGAGTCCTTCTGTCTGCTTTCCTAGGAATGCAATATGCAGCATCTGTAGAAGCAAGGCAGTCGGCCGCTTGGGCCGTCTCAATAATCTAAACGCGACACGCGACGCTCGACGGCTCCTCGGAGACATGTGAGCCATCCGCTCCTTTCCTCGTCTTTGGAGCAACGGCTGTCTTCATCTCCTGTCTTCATCTCCCGTTCTCATCTCCCATCGCCAGAACCAGAATCGAACAGGGAGTCGGGTGAGCTCGCTCGTAAGACCCGGCCACCCTCGCTCGCCCTCTCCCTTCAGCGACCCAGCCTGTGACCCAGTCTTGGCGCAAACCCTCCCTTTCCCAGTCGCGCGGAAATCGTGTCTCAACCAGCTTGGCCCAGCTTCTCCTCCCCGCCACACTTCAGCGCTCTGCAACGGCCGCGCCTTTGGGCGAGTCTCTGGAACCGCGTCTCGCGTTCTGCGTCCTTTTCCGCCACTGTCTTCCCTCTCCAAACGCCGTCCCCCCGCAAAACGAGGTCGACCAAAAAGGCCCAGGGTGGACACCGGCTTAAGTGCACATGCCAGCCTCCCACGCAAGGGAAGAAGAGGATCCCTCGACACTAAGTACCACGCACGAATCCGCCCCAGGCCGCCCCAGACGACCCCCTCTCTTTCGTCACTGGTCCGGCCGGCTCTCCCTGCCTTGTCGCTGGAATGCCGTGGACGACGCCTTTCGACGGTGCTCTATAGCCATCCTCAGACTATTTGCAATCCAGAGGCGCAGTAGTAGCTTTGTTAGACGTTCTCCCTCCATGCCAGACGGTGCCCTTCCTGCCCTTAATGGCCAGTTTGCCTCCTTTTGAGGCCTTTCCGTGTAGAAACCGTGATAATCACGGCCCACCCTCTCCATCCATGACCCGGCTTTGTGCCCTGGCCGCTCTCAGGAGGCACAAGAACAAGTCCGAGCATGTCCTTCTCATCCCTCTGGGGCGTCATCGTCCCGCCCTGGGACTGCGACGCCTTTTGTTATTTCAGTCTTGTTCCCTCGTCCTCCTTCGCTTTCTCCCAAAGACTGCCTTCACGATAATGCCAATGCCCCGTCACGACTTCGGTCCAGCCTCTCTTTTCGTTGCCTGTTTTTGCCTTCTCTTTCCCAGCCCCATCTGCCTGCCTCCTTCTTTTTGTCTTGTGCCGATGCATTCCTAATTTCTTCGGATTCTGTGCACTCCCCCCCCCCCCCCTGGTCCTTTCTCTCTTCTCTTCTCCCAACGTTATGCTGGCAGCGCTGTCTGGTCTCTTCGCTTGCCAACAAGTGCCTCGGACGGCTTAGCAAGTCGGTCGTCGTCGCCTCTCTCTCCAAGATGCAGCCATCAGCCGTGGTGCTTTCTCGGGTCGTGGCTCTGGCGGGCCTTGTCCGGCTCGCTCACAGCTCTCCCACCGTCAGCTTCCCCTTCAATGCACAGGTGCCTCCTGTGGCACGGATAGAACAGCCCTTCTCCTTCATCTTTGCTGCAAACACCTTCTCCTCTTCCTCCTCGTCCATGAACTACTCGCTCAGCGATCCCCCAAGCTGGCTCTCCATCGATTCCGATGCTCGCTGGCTGCATGGAACACCCCAGGAGAGCGATGCTTCGGATGGCGACGTCGTCGGGGTTTCCTTTGGCCTCGTGGCCACGGATGACTCGGGCTCCATCACGCTCAATTCCACCCTCGTCGTCTCGAGCAAGGCGGCACCAACGGTCAATATTTCCATATCCCAGCAATTGGAAGGCTCGGGCAGTCCGTACTCGGAGCCCTCGTCTCTCCTCTTCTACCCGGACAGCCCGGTGAACTTTACATTTTCTCCCTACACATTCTCTCCTTCCGGTCTGAACTATTATGCCGTGTCTGGCGACAACTCGCCCATGCCGTCGTGGATGGCTTTTGATGCGGACACGATCCGCTTCAGCGGCACGACGCCGTCGAGCGACTCGCTGGTGGAGCCGCCGCAGACGTTCAACTTCCAGCTGATCGCCTCGGACGTCGCCGGCTTCTCCGCCACCGCCATCTCCTTCTCGGTCGTCGTGGGCAGCCACGAGATCACCGTTGATGACGCCTCCATCGTCTTGAATGCCAGTGTCGGAAAGACTGTCACCTACGGCGGTCTGGAGAATGGCGTCAAGATCGACGGAAAGCAGGCCAGCTCCAAGAACCTGACAGCTACCGTCCAGGCAGACCTGCCCGACTGGCTGGTCTTTGACAACACCACATGGGAGATCAGCGGCACGCCGTCGTCGTCCGCCCAGAGCACGGAATTTGTCGTCAGCTTCTCTGACATCCTCTCTGACACGGTCAACGTCACCGTCCAGATTGCTATCGACCAGGGAACCGTCTTCAGCAGCAACTTGCCGAACATGCAGGCCCAGTACGGAAGCCAGTTCTCAGTGGACCTGAAGCCGTACCTTCTGAACACGACTGGCGTTGAAGTCACCTTGCAGACGCAGCCCCAAGAGGACTGGATCACCCTGGACGTCCAGAACCTGACGGTGACGGGCGACGTTCCCGTGTCTGGAGACACGTCGACCGTTTCCGTCTCTGTCGAGGCCGCGCTGGAAGGCACCAACACAACGGAGAGCCAGACGTTCATGCTGCAGATCATATCTGGCGTCGCCGCCGCCAATCCGTCAACGGCCACCAGTGCAACAGCGACTGCGTCGAGTTCGGAGACAGCAACAGCTGCTGCGAATCAGACGTCCACAAAGGCGGTTTTGTTGGCCGTGCTGATTCCCATAGTGCTTCTCTGCTTCATCATATCCTTCATTGCTGGCTGCTATTGCTATAGGCGGCGAGGCCGACAGCAGGAGCTTGCCAACAGCGCTGCTGCAGACGGCGGGTTGCACGAAAAGGCGTTGGTAGGAGTGGCCATCACCCACGATGGCCAGAGCAGCGACGGCACGACGCTGACGCGCACGCCCGAGAATGCATACAAGGTAGCCGACATTCCTGTAATCCGCATCCAGTCGGCACCGGCCGGAGCCAAGACCCCCCCACAAGAGGTAGACACCGCCTCTACTGCGGCGCGGAATTCAAATCAGACTATCGACCGCGAGAGCAAGCTCGTTGGCGCAGATATCCCAGAGTTTCCCGTGCCTCCTGGACACAGGACACCTCCAAGAACGATAGCCACGGTCAGCGACGGGGGCGCCACAGGGCAGTGGCCATTTGAGGAGTCGACGCTGCTATCCAGCGAAAGCAAACCGTCTACCTGCGGAGAGTTGCGCAGCAGTGACAGCCCCGATGTCCAAGGGTACCGCAATGTTCTGGGAATATCTGGCGATACGCTTGCCAACAGCCACAGAGACAACGCATCCGTTCCGCCAACGGAAATATCCGTTCAACGGGTCAGTGTGGGCACGCCTGCCACCCTTCAGGAGAACCTTGTCGTCTTTGATGGCTGTGGGAGATGTCTCCTTCCAGAGGGACGGGTGGAAAGCCAGGAGGCCATCATCGACAACGGAGACGTCCGCAGCTCAATGTTCGTGGCGGCCGGTTCGTTCAACGAGTCGCGCTTTTCCGTACAGAGCAACGAGGATGACCAAGAGAATGCTGCAGCACCGGCGCTGTCTCGCCGTATCCTGGGCGGCCTTGCCGCGAAGATAGCCGGCCGGTTCAGGAAGCCAAAGCCAGAGGCACCACCTCCAGCACCACCACGAGAGCCTCCATCAGGGCCACCGCAAGTGCCACAGCCGCCGCCACCGCCGCCGCCCACATTTGAGCTCGTCCGGTCGCCGGTGGCCCCGTCTGAGGATTCAGACTACGGGAGCGTCACTTTTGGTGATGTCACCATGGCACAGCCGTTTCGGCCACGGCCAGTGTTTATCACCAGCCCGAATCCCAGCCGCGTGATTGCCGAAGAGGACGAAGACTTGACTCCCCCTCGACAGCTGGGCGGCATGGCCCAGCCCAGCTCCCGGTCTGGCAGTCACGGGTCGTCCGGAGCCGCGCTGTCGGTGGCCCCGACTCGCGAGATCCAGAATTGGCAAAGACAACAGACGGCCGGCAGCATCCAGGAAAGGCGGCAGCTGGGACGACATCTGGGACTGCGGCCAGTATCGCCATCCACGGGATACGACGAGCTGGATGATGACGACGCCAGTGATGAGGCCAGCGACGCGATCATCCGCCTCGACCCGCCCAGGCCTGCATTCCTCGGTCCCGTGTCGCCGCATTCCAGCGACATGGACCTCTCGCAGGAGATTGCCCGCTCCATCTCGCTCCGCAGCCAGCGGCCGATGAGCACGAGCAGCGGCTTCAGCGGCATCTCGGCCGCCATGGAAGAGGTGCGGAGCCTGCTGCTGCTGCCGTATGACACGCCCAGCCCCAGCCCGCGGGGGTACAGCCGGGACGGCTACAGCGACGGGCTGCATTCGCCGTCGTCCGCGTCGTGGGAGACGCTGCAGTCTGGCGAGCCGAACTGGACCAGCGTGTTTGACAACGTGGCGGCACCGTCCCGGCAGACACTCTATGCCCACGAGGTGTCCACACCGTTTGCGCAGTCGGGGCTGCGCTCTGTCGTGGGTGCCGAGCAGATGTCGATGCGCACCGGGCTGGACTCGGCAGCAGCAGGACGCATGCCATACTACCATCACCACCAACCACGGTTGTATCCTGAGCACACTCAGAGACCATTCGTCTTCCCAGACTCTGCGTACAACTATCCTGTCGAGGAGTCCATAGCTCCCGAGGTGGAAATGCTCGATGCCGATGCAGTGCTGGGAGCCTGCCCGAACTCACAGAACGAGCTGTTGTCAGACGGCTATCCCGAGAGCTTCATCGAAGCTCATCTGAAGTCTTACTCCCACTCCGGAAGCCAATCGGAGCTTCGCCCACGAGGCTCGAGCATCGGCCTGGCTGTCTCCAAGTACTCGCAGTCACAGCTGGGTTCCCGCAACTCCCTCACGTCTCGTGCGAGCAGCGGCGTCTTGGCATTTATCTAAAGAGCTTTTTTTTTGTACGATAAAAATTGGCGAAGGAGGAGGTTAATGTTGTCGACTTTCTGATTTACGATACCTATACATAGTACTGTATTTTTAAGGGGGGGGGGGTACATTTCTGTTTTAGGAAGCAGCATCAAGACACGGGAAGGAGCTATAGACTCGAGAGCCGTCAGGCATAATTTCATACCCACAATATGTTTATTCACGGAGAAGTGTCTACTGTGTCATTACCGACCCAAGGCGTATTTTTGCGGCTCTTTCCGGTTCGCAATTCAACGCGAACTGGCAACAAGGTTGTCGGTCAGGCTCATTTGGCGAGAGCCTGAGGAAACGCCTTGGGTGGTGACACAGGTTTGGAGCACGAAACCCAATGGGCAGCAGCCCATTGTGATAGGAAATAAGGCTAGGCTGGCTCTCGTAAGATGCAAATCAGTCACCGGAAGCCTTCCCCGTTCAATCAACAGCTGCAGGACGCTGAGCAGACCATGCATGCTGTCTGCGGAGTGACGAGCCTGTCAAGGAGGCAGCCTGTGAGAAAGAGAAATGTGCACATTTTCAGTGTATTTATCTACTAAGGCCGCAGCCGCCTAGCAACACTCTTCTAAGCTACACAGCTCCCAACACTTCATCAAGGCAGTCTAGTCACGAGCAGAGGCCACGCCAATCGACCTTAAAAATGCATCGCGCCTATAGTATGTCCGTCCTGTCCAAGGCCGCCTCGCTGGATGTCGTGACGGGGTCCACTGCTTCGTCGGCTAGGTAAGACCGGGGCATGAAGAAGGCACAGAGATTGATGGCAGGGACAGGAGGCTGACATAACGCGGCCCCAGCGGCGGCCGCGGCCGCAAAACGGCCCAAGGCGACCGCAACCAAGAGATTGCTTTTCTGGCAACTCGAGCTGCCACCATCGCCACGGCATCGCCTGTCCCTGAAATCTCGTGGGCACAGCAGACCTGGATCTCCCACGCCGACCGCCACGAGCGTGTAGCCATGGGGTGTCCAAATCCAGGCACCGCCATCCTTACCTCGGCCGGGGTGCGGCAGATCACCAGACAGTGGGCGTTCGAGGATACCGTCGACTATCTTCCCGTTTACCACCGCCACCCAGACACCGGCGTGTTTGGGTTCTTTGACCAGTTCCGCAAAAAGGTGGCTACCTGGCCGCTGTTCAGGGACGAGCCGGACCCCAGCAAACTGTTTGTGGAAGAATTGGTGCGGCGCCAGCTCAGCTCGCCATTCTGATACGTGGGAGGGGAGCAGCACGTGGGAAGGGAAGGAAGGTCATATCGTCTGTCGGGTTGGATTGCTCTGTTGTCGTTTGCCGGAGATTGTGCTGCCCCTCTATCGGAGGCTGTTTACTTGTTTGCCTCTTTGCCTGTTTGCCTCTTTGCCTGTTTGCAGTTTTGGCCCTGCTTGTCAGATTCCCTCCGCAGTGTGCCTCGTCTTTCCTGGCCTTCTTGTCCGGGCGTGGCGAGCATCAATATACGGGTCTCAGACGAAACGCTTTGCAACCGGACTCTTGCCACCATTGACTCCAATATTAACGACGATATGTAGAGGGGTGGGGTAAAGCTGGATATACAGTCAGCAGTGGAACATGTTGGAAGCTTCGAACGGGGAAGAAGCTTGGGCCACCCAGCTATACTGAAAGCCGCCTCAGCGCCCAACTCCCAGCACGGCAGGCAGTCGTCATCCCAGCTGTCGCCTAGTGCTGATGTACCCTTTGCATGTGGTTTGCGCAGACAGATACTTGTCCAGCATATCATGGCGGCATGGGCCACACCAGCTGCATTCTGCCTGGCCGGACAACTCTTACCGCCCCCCGATCCTCGTTCCTGCTGTGTGGCCCAAACTAACCTCTCCAAACTGGCCCTATTATTATCTGTCTTTCCGAATTCCCAGCGCCCTTGAAACCTCTCCCTCTTCACCATTCACCCTACCCCCGGAATCAGTCGGCTTCTCTTCCTTCTCGCAACTTCACTCTGCTCCCGCTTGTGCTTTTGCTTAAAATCGAAGAGGCTCCTTCCCGGAAAAGCCACGTCCCCTCTCTCAACTCCAAGCAAGGCCAGCCGGACCAAGCTCGAGATTCTTCGGCTGTTCGCACCCCTCTGCCCATCACCGGCCCTGTCGACACCGTCGACCACCCGTATTCATTATGGCTGATAAACACGATGCTGCGCCGCCTAAGAAGCACAAGGTCAACTTGGCGTAAGTTTGGCCGTTCTGCCCCGCGGGACCCCCTCCTTCTCGGCCCCAGTTCTGAGGCTAACGGCGTGTTCTCCCCGACTCAGCGATGCTTCTGGTGCCGAACACCGTGACGTATGTTCTGCCCTCCCAACGGCATCCTCCTCAACGGCTCCTGGCTCGGATTGCCCGCTGTGCCAGTGTACCGTACGTGGAGGCTGAGAACTGCAAGTGCTGACCCAAACTACAGGAGGACGACACCGCAACGGCCATCCTCAAGAAGAAGAAGAAGCCCAACCAGTTGCTGTAGGCTACCCCTTCGCTCCATGCTGCTCTCTCTCGGTGCGTTCTGTGCTGACAGCAGACCTTACCCAGCGTCACCGACTCTGTGAATGATGATAACTCCATTATTATGCTCTCGCCTGGCACCATGGACACCCTGCAGCTCTTCCGTGGCGATGCCGTCCTAGTCCGCGGAAAGAAGCGGAAGGATACCGTGCTCATCGTCCTTTCTGACGACGACCTCGACGAGGGCAGTGCCCGTCTGACCCGGGTTGCCCGGCACAATCTCCGCGTCAAGCACGGCGATGTCGTGACCATCCACCCATGCCCAGACATCAAATATGTACGTTTGCAACCTCTTTTTGCCCGTGCAGAAGAGTCTACGCTCTATTATGGGGTTCGGAAACTGACTGCGTTTCCTCTTATAGGCGAAGCGCATTGCTGTCCTGCCCATTGCCGATACCGTCGAGGGCCTCACTGGCTCCTTGTTCGATGTCTTCCTGGCCCCGTACTTCCGCGAGGCTTACAGGCCCGTTCGCCAAGGCGACCTCTTCATGGTACGAGGTGGCATGCGGCAGGTCGAGTTCAAGGTTGTCGAGGTGGACCCGCCAGAGTACGGCATTGTCGCCCAGGACACTGTTATCCACTGCGAGGGTGACCCGATCCAGCGGGACGAGGAAGAGAACAACCTGAACGAGGTCGGATACGATGACATTGGCGGTGTTCGCAAGCAGATGGCCCAGATCCGCGAGATGGTCGAGCTCCCGCTGCGGCATCCGCAGCTGTTCAAGTCTATCGGCATCAAGCCTCCTCGTGGTGTTTTGCTGTTCGGTCCTCCCGGTACCGGTAAGACACTGATGGCCCGCGCCGTTGCCAACGAGACGGGTGCCTTCTTCTTCCTCATCAACGGCCCCGAGATCATGTCCAAGATGGCCGGCGAGTCCGAGTCGAACCTGCGGAAAGCCTTTGAGGAGGCCGAGAAGAACTCTCCGGCCATTATCTTCATCGACGAGATTGATTCGATTGCGCCCAAGCGAGACAAGACCAACGGCGAGGTCGAGCGCCGTGTCGTGTCGCAGCTGCTGACCCTCATGGACGGCATGAAGGCCCGCTCCAACGTCGTTGTCATGGCCGCCACCAACCGGCCCAACTCCATCGACCCGGCGCTCCGCCGTTTCGGCCGCTTCGATCGCGAGGTGGACATTGGCATTCCCGACCCCACCGGCCGTCTTGAGATTCTGCAGATCCACACGAAGAACATGAAGCTCGGCGACGACGTCGACCTGGAGCAGATCGCCTCGGAGACCCACGGTTACGTCGGCTCCGATCTGGCTGCCCTCTGCTCCGAGGCTGCCATGCAGCAGATTCGCGAGAAGATGGATCTCATCGACCTTGACGAGGACACCATTGACGCCGAGGTGCTCGACTCCCTCGGCGTCACCATGGACAACTTCCGCTTCGCTCTGGGCGTCTCCAACCCGTCTGCGCTGCGCGAGGTTGCCGTCGTCGAGGTGCCCAACGTGCGCTGGGACGACATTGGTGGTCTCGACACCGTCAAGCAGGAGCTCAAGGAGAGCGTCCAGTACCCGGTCGACCACCCGGAAAAGTTCCTCAAGTTTGGCATGTCCCCGTCCCGTGGTGTGCTCTTCTACGGACCGCCCGGTACCGGTAAGACACTGTTGGCCAAGGCCGTCGCCAACGAGTGTGCTGCCAACTTCATTTCCGTCAAGGGCCCCGAGCTTCTCAGCATGTGGTTTGGCGAGTCTGAGAGCAACATCCGTGACATTTTCGACAAGGCCCGCGCTGCTGCTCCCTGCGTCGTCTTCCTCGACGAGCTGGACTCCATTGCCAAGGCTCGTGGCGGCTCTGTCGGCGATGCCGGCGGTGCATCCGACCGTGTTGTCAACCAGCTTCTGACAGGTATGCTTCCCTCTCTACGTCCCGCACTCGTGAAGCTCAAGCTCATGTGCTGACTATTGAAACAGAGATGGATGGTATGACTTCCAAGAAGAACGTGTTCGTCATTGGTGCTACGAACCGACCGGAGCAGCTAGACCCCGCTCTGTGCCGTCCGGGTCGTCTTGACTCGCTCATCTATGTGCCTCTGCCCGACGAGGCCGGCCGCCTGAGCATTCTGAAGGCCCAGCTGCGGAAGACACCGACTTCGCCGGACGTCGACCTCGCATACATTGCCTCCAAGACACAGGGCTTCACCGGTGCCGATCTGGGTTTCATCACACAGCGTGCCGTCAAGCTGGCCATCAAGGAGGCGATCACGGCCGACATTGAGCGGACGAGGGCTGCTGAGGCTGCCGGCGAGGACATTGAGATGGACGACGAAGCCGAGGACCCAGTGCCGGAGCTGACTAAGCGTCACTTTGAAGAGGCCATGCAAATGGCTCGGCGGTCCGTCACGGACGTCGAAGTCCGCCGGTACGAGGCCTTCTCCCAGCAGATGAAGAACACGGGCCCGGGCTCCTACTTCAAGTTCCCCGAGGGTGGCGTCGAGTCGGGCCCGAGCAATGCTGGCGGCGCCGTTCCGGAGGGATTTGGTGATGCAGGCCAGGATGACGATCTCTATGACTAGATGGGTGCGCATTAGAGCGAGCTGGCTGGGGTCATTTTTAAGGCCGAGAGAGGGATGGTTACGCCGTTACAGAGTTGTATTCTAGTTTCCTACTCGATATTTGTGTTTTACCTCGTTCCTCTCTGCCAGAACTATCTAGGGATGATGTCTGCTATGACACATACAACGAGCACCCTCCGTGCCATGATCAATAACCTGGAGTAGCACATGGTGCACTGATGATGAGCAGCCTAACAACGCGAGGCGTCGTCCAAGAAACATTTTTGATAAGAAAAAAAAAAAACGCCAGACGGGCTGTTCGTAAGCACAATATTGGGAGTGGGCAGAGCCAGCCAATTGTAATTTAGCAGAATAATCAAGAGCATAAAGCCCAGCGAGTCTATTTCCAAGTGGGCTGTTTTGTCATCCGGCTCCTCGTTACCGCTTCTGTGAACGGAGTGAGGCCTGTCCTGTATGCCTGCCTGTATTGTATGCCTGCAAGAGATGTTCCTGTTCCTCGTGTCTCCGCTTCCCGAGCACGCTTGTACGCTGGTCACACATGCAGGTCGCCTTCTGTCCGGGTGTAATATGTGGCACAAGGCTGATTGTCAATCGACGGGACGATCTCCACGGTTGTGACAGTATTTGATAGGTCGGTGTGATGGCTGCGTAATAGGACGGAACGTCTTGGGCTGATCTGCAGATCGGGCAAAATCAGACGTCCTGCTATCGGGTCATCGGGTCATTGGGTGCGGTGGGGACGACGAGGTGCAAGGCGCTGTTCGAGGTCGGTGTGCTGCAATTGGTGTATATGTCTAGAGGGGTGCAGGGCGAGGGCGAGAGGTGGGTGTGGTAAAGAGAACGACGCGAAGGGCACGAAGAATGATACAGGGTGTAGAACCGCAAAACGCCCCCTTTCCAAGGTCATGCCGGTAGAACGCCTCCTATTTTGGAACCAAATCCAGGAACAAAGTGAAAGGGAGATCACGCAGAGACCGCCGACGGCAGGGCGGCAGGTCGGCAGGTCAGCAGGTCAGCAGCATCGGGGACGGAGCTGGACGCGGACCGACATCACAGCGTCCCGTTGTCTTCAATCTCGCACACCATCTCGAGGCGTTCCCGGGTCACCCGCAATGCCTCGTCGACGACGGTCTTGGGCAGGGCCAGCGACGCGGCCGGGCCGCCGTCCTTTCTGGACAGCGACGCGCCGTCGCCGTTTGTGGTCGTCAGGGTGTCGCGGCGGATGTCGTCCATGACGCGTCCCATGAGCGCAGGGAAGTTTGTGTAGTCGCCCGAGCGCAGCAGCTGCAGGGCGTGGGCCTGGATGACGGCCGGCCAGTTGGAGGAGTCGGCATTGAGGATGTGGAGGAGGTGGTCCTGGATCCTGCAAGGTTGCGCAGGCGGCCTGTTAGCGAAAAAAAAAAACAGAAAGAAAGAAGAAAGAAAGAAAGAAAGAAAGAAAAAAAAAACAGCCCATCCGCAGCATCCGCAGAAGCCGCCGCAGCAGCAGCAGCAGCCAGGAGGGGGGACACGTCGGCACGTACTTTGCAACGTGGCCGTCGCGGATGAGGACCATGTTGATCTGGGAGCGCAGGTCTGGGTCCAGCGTGGCCGGGGTGTAGCTGGTGGCGGCCGAGGGCACCTTGACCGGCGTGGACGGCGTGTTTGCGGCGGCGGCCGAGGTTGCCGTCTGGTTTGCCATGGCGGCGGCGGCGGCTGCTGGGAGCGAGCGACTTTTGGGCCCCGTGCCTCGTCCTCCCCGTTCCGGGCGGCTGCTCGGCTTTGGCGTTTTACGCTCTGCTCGCGGATGGCGCGGGTTCTCGTCGTGAGATGGCAGCCGTGTCGCGTCCGTCTCTGCTCGCCGGGATTGTGCCTCGCTGTCACGAGCTGGACGGCTCGATGCTGGCGGGAGGAGAGATTGGCCGTCGTCGGCGGCGGTCTGCTCGCCCAAACGTCGTGGAAGCCGGCGAAAACGGGCTGCTGCTGCGAGTTTGGCGAGAATGGATGCGAGGAGGTCGCGTTTTGCCCGAAGCTAAAGCCGCCTTGTTTTTTTGGTGGTTTTTGGGGGATTTGGTCAATCCAGTCAAATATAGGCCGAGGCCCAGCCCCGATTGTCAGCCGAGAAGAAGTCGCCCAAACAAATGGCCGCCCGTGGCACGAAAACAAGTGGCATGCGCAGCTTCTCGGGCGCGGCGTGATTCTGTACGTCTGGCGTAGCTTTCTCTCTCTCTCCCCTTGGTGCTGTTGAGATGTGCCTGCCAGCTCTAGTGAATTATCTTGCTAATACTATGTACCAAAAAAAAAAAAAGGTGGCACCTCAGCAGTCAGTTATTGGTAGTGCGAAATAGACGAGGCTGACGCTGGTAGTTCGCTGTTGACAACCGCCAAAACATGCGGGAACAGCAGACAATCCCGCCCCACACCAGTCCCCCGTGGAAAGGCTGTCAGCCGCTATGATTGGGCCTGTGCTCCGATTCCTGCATCAAACACCTCAGTGCTATGTGACGACTTCGCTTTGCAAGGCACGTGGTCAAGAGCATGCGTGCACGACTCCGTATGCTTGTCGCAGGCGCTGCTGCAATAGTGGATTCAAGTTCACTGGCACAATCACCAAAGCTAGAAAATAACACGCAAAACCCAATGTCTAAATGTGCAGATGGGAATGGCAACGACTGGGAAAGACCTTGGTACACCCACAACAGCTTCTTCATTTATACCCTTTTCTTTTACGGCGCCGTCTATGGAGAGGTATTCATCGGGTCCCCGCCCGGCACAGCTCCTGTAGCCACAGCGGCCGCCGTCGTCGCAAAGTATCGCACGTCCACGTCGTCGTCCTTCTGCAGCTTCTCCAAGCTCGGAAGGATGCGGCTCTGGATCAGTTCTGCGCCTTTTGTCGATGGCGGTTCTGTGCTGCCCTGCTTCTCCAGGGAGTACAGCGTCCCCTGGTCCGGCAACCGCTTCAGCACGTCGATCAGGACGCCATACGTCTTGGCTACGTTGAATCGGATGTTCGGGATGTCGTCCACCACCAGCTTGTCTAGCATGGGAAGGATGTGCTTGTCGATCACGTTGAGGCTCACGACGGAGGCGAGCGTCTGTATACTGTGTCAGCAGGCAAACAGATCGGCTGGGAGGCCGACGCCGGCACTTTGGGTGCACCCACGGTTATGGCAAAGCAGGTCGTCATGCGGTACAGATAGTTCGTGTGGCTGCCCATGGTCATCACCTTGGGAATGATGGCCTCGCTGGCCCAGTCGACGCCGAACACCTCCGTCAGGTTCTTGAGGTTGTGTGTGGCCGCCTCCCGGATGGAGAACACTGTGTCTCCGAGCCATCCCATACATAGGTTGCTCAGCTTCTCGTCGAAGAACTGCACGCCGAGCTGGCTGGCCAGCAGTGGGATGTATTCGATGATCGCGAGCCGGACTCTCCATTGCTTGTCCTCGGCCAGCTGGACGATGGCCGGCAGTAACGATTGGGAGAGGAGCTCGATCCCGATCACTACAACAGACAGAATGAGTATGCAGACACCAACCGTGGCGGCCATCTTTGCGTTTCCGTACCTTTGTTGACCAGCTCCAGCTTGGAGATGATGTGCAGGCGAACTTCGGGAAACTCGTCCTTGAGCATCTGGAGGAACATGGGCAAGAGATGGTCAATGGTCCTGCATTCGCGCGTTAGCAACACCCTTCCACGGCCGGCATCGGAGATGGACGCACTCTTGTTTGCCCAGGATCGGTGCCAGGCCAGAGATTTGCGTGCCGAGGGCGGCACGGACATGCTGGGACGTGTCGGACACGAGGTCCTCGACGCTGGGCATGATTTCGTTTAGGAGAATATCGCGGTCCACCAGGGCGCAGAAGCCGGGTATTTGGCCAGCGATGGCGGTGCGCACTTCGGCCTCGTTGTCTTTCAGCAGCTTCACAAATGCCGGGACCAGGTCTCTCGCCACGACCTCGTCATCGACAGCCTTTGCGATCTGCCGCGGTCGCGTTAGCAGGACGTAGCAGCGGGTGTAGAGGGGAGATCCATACCTCTTCGAAGTGTTCGGCCACCATATAGCGAACTCTCCAGCTCTTGTCTTCTATCAGGCTGCGGAGGGCCGTCAGAAGCACGCCGTGGCTGGCCTGCTGCTCTTTCGGAACAACCTGGGCGATGGCAATCAGGATCTGGACAGTCAAGAGGCGCACGCTGTCCTGGTCGTCCTGGGCCAGATGTTGAAACAGGGGTATCATCTCGTCAATCACAATAGCAGCGGGCATCTCCTTCACGAAACTAGGCATGTGTGTGGCGGCCTGGCGCCGGACCATCGGCGTCTCGTCGTGAACAAGGTGTCCAAACTGCTGGCGGAGCTGTTCCTGCACCGTGGGCGGCACCTTCTTGTAGGGGGTGGTGTACAAGCCGCAGCCCGACACCTTGGATGTGAACCAGTCGGCTTTGGATAGGCGAACGGTCAAGGGGACGAAGTAGTCCTCGACCTGTTTTGCCGACAGCTGCTCGCAGATCTTGTTGAGCGACTCGACGGCCTGGTAGCGATGAGGTTAGGCAAGCAGAGACAGCAGGCAGATTGGGGGAGAACGGCATCAGCCGTCATCGATGGACGGCAGGCCCCTATGGACAGCACGAACCTTATCCCGCACGACGGGCTCTTCGATAGCAGCGAGGTTCTCCAACGGCGAGAGGAGGACGTGACCCCATTGGGGACCGCCGACATACTCGATGAAGTTGCCTAGCTCTTCGCTCAGGGCAACAAGCACCTCGTCCTCATCCTCGACGGATTCTGTAGCAGCGGGCTGGTCAGCGATATGGTCCCACACCTGCATCTCGCACCATCTCTCCCGCATCCCCGGCCGCCCGTATCTACCGCGTCGTCCAGCTTGCTGCGTCGGGTATCGGTCGCTTTGGCAAAACACGTTGCATCTTCAACCTCGACGCGAGATATATCGCGCTAGACGGGCAGGGGAGAGGGAGAGGAAAGGAGGGGTGACAGGCAGGGAGAGGAGATAGAGCCACCGACCATCGAGAAAGGGAATCAGCTCATCACGGGTGCGCTCCGCGCCGAGAGCGAGAGCGATTGTGGACAGGCGGTGGATGGCGTTCAGGCGGAGCAGAACATCGTCGTGCTAGAAGTAGAGGCAGAGCCGAGGGCGACACGGTCAGCCTACGTCCCACAGCCCACGTCTCGTTGGCACGGCTGGCCGTCCGGGCGGGACATACCTTGAGCTCGTCGATGAGGACGGCGATGGGGTAGAGCTCGTCGTTGGTGGTGGGCGCGTCTGCCATGAGAGCGGGAGGAAACGAGTCGCAGCTATAGAGGGTGGGTATATGGTTGGGTGGAGGAGAGCAGCGGGAAAGGGGGATTGAGCAGGCGCGGCGGTGGGCAACGGGAGACAGGAAAGACGGCCGAAACGAGGGAGGGAAGATTCCCGTTTCTCAAGCTAAAGCAAGGAGAGCCACGGCGGAGGAGGGTCGGCGATGGATTCGAAAGGAAGTCGGCGGAGGACAAAGGTCGAGATGATGTCCAAAAGGAAGCAGGCAGGCAAGGCAAGCGGGTCTTGCCAATGTTGTTTGTGTTTTTCGGGTTTTTGTTTTTTCGCTCCTTTCTTTTAATTTAATTTCACCCTGTTGGAGGGGCCGGCCGGCTTGGGGGGGAGGGGGGGGGCGTGGTTTTAGGGGCTGCTACAGGGAGTTGGATCGCGAAGTCGCGGCGGGGAAGCCGGCGAGGAAGGAGGGAACGGCGGGAGAGGGGAGTCACGCGAGAAGGGGTGATGCAATCAGCCCAGCCTGAGGCCTTATGTGCAAGTCACACCGGATCATCGATCTGTGATTTCGGCTGCGCAGCCCGAGGGGCCCTCTGGATGCTGTGAATGCCAGATGATGCTCGCACAGCGGTGTGGCGGGGCTCCTCGGGGCAGGCCAGGCCGTAATGCTCTTCTGTCATGCATACAAAGTTTGGTGGGCGGAGTTTCTGGGAGAGAAGCTCTGGCCAGCCGCCTTCATCCACTTTACACACGACTACGTGGGGCTCTGGAGCGTGTTCACTGGCCGCGGGGCGGGGTAACAGGTGCCTCTCGTGCCTAAAGCGCCCAAATCCCTCCTTCCCGCAACAGAAGGTGAGGCCCGTCTGGGTCGTCATCATCAGTCATATTGGTAATGCTTTACTGCATACCCGCACGGCACGTGATTTAAAGGACAGGTCAAGGACGCTGGCTTTCAGGACGCGGCTTTCAGGACGCTGCTTTCATGACGCTGCTTTCTCGACGCCGTCGCCTATCCGTAAGAGTATGGGGAAAGAAAACCGCTGTTAAACAATGCTTCGCGCTGCGGCAGCCACAAACATGTCGCTGCGCCCAACCGGCCTGTGCCTCTGCCTCCAATACCCAAGGAGTCCATTCAAGTGCCCCTGTCCCGGCATTACTTGTCTCCGTCGTCGCCAAAGGGATTGTTCGTATCGCCAAAAAGCTGCCCTGGAACCCCCGGGAGCCCGGTTTCGCAGCACGAACGCGTGAGGATGCTGAAATCTTCGCTGGACGGATTCGATCCTCCGGTGCTGCTCGTAGCAGCGGTCTCGACATGGTCAGAACCCGGAAGAGCTCCAGACGGCGTCTCTTTCTAAGACATCTCCTTCATCTCCTGTTCACCGCCGTCGCTGCTTCCGCTCCGTCGCGGGTCGCTGGCCAGGCCGTCATGCTGAGATGGCCCGGGCGTCTTCAACGCGCCGGCAACTCCCAGGCTGCCAAAAACACCGCCGACCTTCTGTCCCAGGCCCAGACCGGCAATGCCGTCCCGCAGAACTGTAAACGTGCCGGCTTCGTGAGCAGAGGTGCTGCGGTGTAGACTGGCCGGCGTCGCATCCGGTGGGTTGGCAAGCATGGAGCGTGCCGTGGCGGCAGTCGCCGGCGTCTCTAGCTCCGCTGCAGCAGACTGCGAGCTCTGCAGCGGCGGAGGCGGCATCGGACTGGCACCGCGGCGGGGAGAGTCCGATCCGCCGCTCGCTATACCAGAGGCTCCGGCCTCGTCTCCGTGCTGCGTCACAACAAAGGACGCCGGCTCGGCGGTCACGGTAGAGTGGAAAGCAGCACTCTTTTGCGCGGCTGCTGCGGCTGCATTGAGTGACGCATTCATGTCCTCGTCCGTGCGGTTAAACACCTGGTGCCACCATCGGATGTCTTGGAGGCGAGGGAACAGGAGCCGCTCCTCTTGCCTGTCTGAGCTGTCGATGTCCGACTTGTACTCCGGGTTGACAAACTCTGGTCGGCGGGACAGGAAATAGTCCCATACAGACGACGTCTTCTCCTGTGCGTGTGCGTCACGCCTTTGGCGCTCGTTATTGTACAAGAAGGTCCCGTACTGACAGGAATAGAGGTGGTAGAGCAGCCGCCGCAGAAACCGCTCGTTGTACTCAAATCGGGAAGGATGTTGCCTCAGGAGCTGATACGTAGCGTCGAGGAACTGGTGGAAGACTGGGCTGATCTCCTTGGGCCGCGTGGTTTGGCTTTCCTCGGCCGACACCGCCTTGGCCGCACTGCTCTCGTCGACGGCTGTGAGACTGTCCGCATCCGACTCCTCCTTGTCTTGGCTGAGGCTCTTCTTGAAGAACCGCCTGGCGCTGGCCACGGCGTTGTCAAATACCTCGTTGCGCCCTTCGCCCTCGCCGGGATCAATCTTGGTGCCCGCCATCGCATCATTGAGCACCGTGAACCACTTATCGCTGTTGAGGTGGCCGGATCTCTGCTGAAACATGTGGCCAAACGAGAGCCAGTCCTTCTCCACAAGAACGACGAAGCCATCGATTGTCCGGAAATAGGGATCCAGCATGATCTGAGACAGCGCGCTCAGCTGGCTTGTGCGGTCCCACCCGTCAGAGCAGTGGATCAGAACATGTGCTGCGCTGACGCCCACCTGCTTTGCGATGATCTCGGAGCCGGCCAGGATGCCTCGGATATGCTTCAGCCACCCGCTCTTGGCAAGAAGATCGCGGTTCGGCGGGAGCGGAGACACGTCGGCATCCCGCACAGCCTCGATGACCTTGTTGAGAGAATCTCTCATGACATGAATGTTGTCGATGCTAAGAAACATTTTGGAAGCGCACTTGTAGTATTCCATATTCTCAGAGCCCTTGCCCACCATCTGCATGGCGTAGGAGTTGATGGCCGGTCGTGCGTCCACAATCAGGTTATCGCGCCGTGCGCCTACTATCCGACTGCCAGTCCTGTCGTCGAAGGCGATGTCAGCTGCAGCCAGGTCGTCGTCGAAGCGCTCGGCGTCTGACGTGGCGTCGGAGCCGGGCCCGTCGCCTGTCGCGCCACCGCCTTCGGCCGACACGCTACCATCCTCACCGGCGGCAGCGGATGGTGTTGTGCTTCCGCTGACAGACTGGCCCGTGCTACTACCGAAGACTTCCGTCGACTTAGAAAAACACGCACTAACCAGGCGCTCATCCTGGATGCTCCGGTTGTTCCGCACACCGACGAGTGGCTGTGAGCTCCGCGTGATCGTGCATTGGGTTATGGGATGGTAGTACGACAGCGCCGGGATGCGGGCACGCGAGCGGAACTGTCCGGCGTATTTGAGCACGTTATCAGAAATCTTGGACGGAACCACAAGTACGTCTGGGTAGGTCGGCGAAAAGGAATAGTCGAGATTGATGGTCGAGATGCGCCAGCCCCTGTCTGGAAGCTTTTCGCTTATACCTTGTCGGCGGAACTCGGCCCGGGCATCGTAAAGATCCCAGCCATGAACGTCCTTCTCCAGCCGGGGGGGACCGTAGGAAAAGGCGTATAGTTTCTCAATGCATCCCAGGCGGCAGGTCCTGTTACGAATAAACTCAAAAGCCTCACGTGCTTGCTTCTCGTCGGGGAAGTTGAAGCAGACAAAGTTGAAGTCGCGACACCGAAGACGGATCGACGACTGCAAACCGCTCGATGGAGGAGTTGGTCGATAGGCGCAGTGGCAGATGATTGGGTACGTAATCCACGACTCCCGGTGTCGCACAGGCGGTGCGTTGTGCTTCTGTGGTTGGTCTTGCGAAGTGGGTAGCTGTTTTGCTGACGGCACCGGGGCAGAAAAGATAATGTGAAAGTTGGTGAGCTTCAGGGTGCCCAAAGTCGACGTCCCGGCAGCCAGGGCATGAACGCCTTCGATTGTCTGAAGTTCATGAGAAGACCGACGTTAGACATGCTTTAATTTTAGCTTGTGGGGGGCACAAACCAGCTTGGCATCCATCCCGACCTCTGGTACCGCCGTCAGGTTCAGCGAATAGCCCTGGCGAGGAGTGAACGACCGGCTCGGTTGGCGCTCCTAAATCACGTTTCCGGGAAAACGTTTGGAACTAAACCATAAGATACTAGCGGCTTTAGAGCTGGAAGGGTCAAGATATTTGGTGCTGTAGTGAGTATGGCAAATCAAAAGAACAAGCTGCAGAAAAAGCATATAGTTATCGCGATGTCGGACGATGAGGGGGCCTAGTCAAAGGAAGCTGTTTTTGCTGGGCTGGGCTGGTGCCTCGCTAACCGAATTTGGATCAAGATACATGGAGAACACTTTGTGTACTACGTGTCGTTCCACGTGACTTTATCACAAAGCTGATTTTCGTGCCGCAGCTTCCAAGTCTAAAGCCGTTCTAAAAGTTTCTTGCAATTTGGTATGAATGATGTATATCCGACCTCAAATGCAGACTCAAACAATTGCAAGACAATCATGTTCCACAATCCGTATGCAGGTGGCGTTCTCCCGGGCCGACAAGTTGGCCGTGCTTGCTATATCACGTGTGCTCAGCCTTCTCCAGCTACAGAAAATGGTATCTATGTACCATTAGACCTAGCAAAGTCTTGGGCTACGCCTATATGGAGGGAGGACATGGTTCTATTATCCTTTCACATGTGCGGGGAAGGCCAGGGAATGCACCACGCCGAAGAGTTTTCAGCAGTTTATTGGTGTTTGCCCCAGTTTTAATCTCGCCAGCTGCCAATCCAGATTTTTCAGCTGGCACACGTATTTACGGGCCACAGTGTGTGACTAAGCACATTAGGGTTTCCCCCACCAAAGTCTTGACAGTAGTGGGACCATGCTAGAATATTTTTCCTAGATGTAAGAGGACCAGCACAAAAAATTAAAATACGTATCGATCGTGAACGGAACCTCTCGTGCAAATTTCGACAAGCAACCTACCAACCACAACTGTACAGTTCGTTGTCAGAAAGAATTCAACCATGGCTGCCCCCGGTGTCCAGATGTAAGTGTCCGAAGGTGCATTGGGAGGACAGAGAGGGGGACGTGGCTGGCGAGGGGGCGACGATGCGAGATGGAAAACGGATGGCGGACGGGGCGGTCAAGAATAGACTTGCTGACTCGATTCGTTTCCGTCTGCAGTTCCAAGCGGAGAAAGTTCGTCGCCGACGGCGTGTTCTATGCCGAGTTGAACGAGTTCTTCCAGCGCGAGCTGGCCGAGGAGGGCTACTCCGGCGTCGAGGTCCGCGTCACGCCCACGGTGACCGACATTATCATCCGGGCCACGCACACGCAGGAGGTTCTGGGCGAGCAGGGTCGCCGCATCCGCGAGCTCACGTCGCTGATCCAGAAGCGCTTCAAGTTCCCCGAGAACAGCGTGTCCCTGTACGCGGCCAAGGTCCAGAACCGCGGCCTGTCTGCCGTGGCCCAGTGCGAGTCTCTGCGGTACAAGCTGCTGAACGGTCTTGCCGTCCGCCGTGCCTGCTACGGTGTGCTGCGCTTCATCATGGAGAGCGGCGCCAAGGGCTGCGAGGTTGTCGTGTCCGGCAAGCTCCGTGCCGCCCGTGCCAAGTCCATGAAGTTCACCGACGGCTTCATGATCCACTCCGGCCAGCCGGCCAAGGACTTTATCGACAGCGCCACCCGCCACGTGCTGCTGCGCCAGGGTGTCCTGGGCATTAAGGTCAAGATCATGCGCGGCTCCGACCCTGATGGCAAGGCCGGCCCGCAGAAGACCCTGCCGGACGCCGTCACCATCATCGAGCCCAAGGAGGAGCAGCCCGTGACCCAGCCGATCAGCCAGGACTACGGCGCCAAGGCCGCACAGCAGGCCGCGGCCGCCGAGGCCCAGCGCGCGCTCGAGGCGCAGCAGGCTGCCACCGCAGAGGAGGAGACCGCACCTGCCGAGCAATAGGATGCTCGTCGCGGTGCTGGTGGCAGCAGTGCGATGGAGGGCGCCGCAGCTGTCGCGGGAGCTGTCGCTGGAGATGGCGTGGGTGGGACGGTGATGATCGGATTCGGAGCTGCCGGAGCTCAAAACGACGGTCAGGGCAGACACGAGCGGATGGCCAGTTCCTCGAATCTCTTCCAAAGCATGGATGGTGCAAACTACGACGGCTCCTTGGCGGCTGCGGCGGCTACCAACAGTTTTATTGGCTATCGCGAACAGCACGTCGACCAGATCAATACCCACATCGGCGAGCCCTACTTCGGCACCGACCAATTCCAAGACACCCAAACTGTGGAGATGGAGGCCAACGCGGACGAGAGCTGGTGAACACCGGAAGGGCCGGAAAAGGGAAATTGGGGTCCGGAAAAGTCATGAAAACAAGGGAGATAGAGGCTTGTTGGGAGGAGGGGGGATTGTTTTGTTTTCCTTTGTCTGTTTTATGTCCCATGTCCGTCATTTCAACGGCGTTTTCCTCTCCTCCCAAGGCTTACATCAGCTCTGCAAACAAATATCAATCTTGAAAACATCACGCATGGATTAAGTGGAATGCGCAATGTGTTGGCACCACCATTCCAACAGCGGACGCCTCAGCTGTTCAGCACACCTGGCAAAATTGATAATTTTAATACTGAGGGTCTCAAACGCGTAAGCCTTCGCTAGGCTTTAACGGAGCTCTCATGTTATTTGCCCTATCACTAATTCGTCATGCAGCGATAGCAAGGTGGCTGGCTGGATTCCCTGCCCTCCGCTTTGGCACGAATATACCCTCCTGGAGCACGCATTTATCGTACAAAACCGACGAGCCGAATAAAGACAAAGAAAATGACAAAGCAAAGGGGTAACAGAGTAAAGTAACAAAGTAAAATAACACAGTGAAACTGAACAATCCAAGTGCTGTATGAAGCCCAGTTGACGTGGTTTCCGCTTATATCTAAGCAGAAACACCGGGGTTCGAAATCCAAAAAAAGAAGCCCAACGCCACCTGACCCTCCTGCCTTCCATACCTCTTCTGGCCCTTGTCATCCCTATTCGTCGACAACTCGGTACACGTCCGACATGCCTTTGTTGACAACACCTGTAGTAAAAAACGCATAGAAGAGCAAGTAACCCCTTGCAGTATAAAACCCCCTTCCAAACCCTCAGTGAATAAAAAGAGAGTAGTTCCCCCCTATATATCAGTGCCATTCTAGCCGTCATGTCAAAAAAAAAAGTAGAAATGGCAGTAGACCCCCGGAGCATGTCATTACCAGAATAGGTGTGTTGTGAATTTACAGTTGTCGGATCCCAGTCGCCTGGAGGCTAAAGGGCAGGGCGGGCGTGGAGATGTAGAGAGTATGAAAAAAAAAAACCCAGACCGAACCCAAGAATATGCTTCTTTGTATATGGGCCACAAGCAAATGGCCAGTGAGCGACGTCAACAGTTAGGAAAAATGAAAGTTGTGGGTGCTGGCGTCTTCATATGCGTCATTACCGATCATCAGGCTTTGTTGTCTGCTCTATTGAAGCTTTGGGTTGTGCGCTGCTCTTCTTGAACCGGCCATTCGCAGAGCCATTGGACGGGCCAGTCTGGCCATCGGGTGTCGTTCCATCCTCGGCGTAGTCAGTAAGGTCGGCGAGGCCAAAACCGGCTGCCTCTTCCTCGTCATATGCTCGTATCAAGCCTTGGCGGTCACCAGCGCTACCATTGCTGAGACTGTGACGATGGCTGGGGCCAAAGCTGCGGCGAGCTTCCATGCTCATACGAGTCTGGATGCTCGAGATCATGTCGGTACCTGTCGCATCGGGTCCAGAGCGGCCGGCCATGCGAGTGCCATCCGGATCGCCGCGGGAGAGATTGAGCAGGTAAACACCGGTGAAGGTAATGAGGAAGCCACAGATCAGTGACAGAGTATTGACCGTGTCTGTGGTATTGAAGCCGCTGAAGAGGATGAAAGACGCGCATAGGGTAGCAGTCGTGAATGTCACATAATAGAGGGGGTTGACACTGGCAAGTTAGAACGACAATCCACCGAGCAGGAGAACCAAAAAGAACGGGAGACTCACATGTTTGTCGGGAACTGGCTGAGGGCTTTGTTGAAGTAGTTCATCTGCGTGAGAATGCACACGGCAGTGACGATCATAAACACGTAAGTGGATGGATGAGTGAACTGGTTGTTTCCAGCAAATGTGAGCTTCAGGGCGATGCCAAAAGCCTTCACAGACATGACAGAGACAGAGCCGACCAACGAGCAGATGCTCAAGTAGATCAGCGGATTCTTCTTTCCGTACACCGGAGCAATCTTGTATATAGCCACGACCGCGTAAACGGTGACTGCGAGAGCATATAATAGGAAGCCTATGGCTATTGTCAGCAGATATTCATCAAGCGGAGGAGTACCATTCAGCATACCCGGCTTGATAGCATCGTTCAAGATCTCGTCAATGGTGGTGATATCCTCGTCAGCCGGCGCATGGAGCACGATGATAACGGCACCGATGAGACATATGGCACTTCCAAGCTTTCCCAAGGTTCCCAGTATTTCGTTGAGGAAGTAGGAGCCCAGCACAGCACCGACCAAAACACTGAGGGCGCCGAGAGGGGTGACGAGGATGGCTGGTGCAAAAGCGTATGCGGCAAAGTTGCAAATCTCGCCCGTAACCACTATGCGCGCATATTAGCATTGGAATATAAGCCTGGCACATCTGAAGAGATTCGTATTTACATGTCGAGATGCCTGCCCACCATAATGGACTCTTCAAGTATACAAAACCGTCCCCTTCGAATCCGTGTCGTTCCAAGGCATGGTTTAGCCCCTGTGTTTGTTAGAAGTTTGGAACTGATGCCGCCCGTCCTGTCTCTACCCAGCGGTCCAAAGAGTTCATGGTATACCTTCTTTGTGATCACAAAACTTGTTCCGATAGCCAAACTGGACATCATGGCCAAAGCCAAGCCGATGTACCTGCAAGACAAACTGTTGTCAGTGACCGGACGGTGAGCGAAGCAGAAAAGTGGCGTCCATACTTGTCTTCTAGCATATTGACTGCGAGCGAACAGGATGTTGGCAACACTGTCTGTCTCTAATGGCAAAATCCTTTTCCGGCTAGTATTGGGTGGAGAGAGGGGTCTCGTATCGCGGCCAGAAGCAGCAGCAACTCCAAGAGGGTCGTGGTGGTTATATTAGGTCTGGGCAGAGTCGAAAAGTCGTGCACAATGTCGTTCGCAGTGCTTGTCCGTCTTCCGTTGAACTTGGATGTCTGGGCAGAAGAACGACCGTAATGCTCGCGCCAGGCGAGATGAGAGAAAGCGACAGTGTTGTTAAGCGAGTGGGTGGGATGAGCGCGGAGAGGCAGGAAGAGAGAAAAAAAGTGCGACCCAGTTCCTCACTCCCGACACATATGAAAAGGCAATAAGGCGAGAGGGGAGAGGGCCCGATAGCCTCGGAGGTGGAAGGAACGTTGGCTGAGAATCGAAGAGTCGGCTTGGTTCGCGACGAGGACTGCTGCGGTCGCGTTGGGATGGCGATGGCTACCGACGTAGGTTCTGGTTGAAAAGCGGGAGAGGACGGAGGACGAAACGGTGGATGTGGTTGAAAATGTCCCAGGAAATGGGCGATGCGACAAAAAAGGAAGAAAAGGCCACAGAGGAGTGACACACAGACGTAGATGCCAGCTGCGGGTAATGCTGGGGCTGGAAAATTGGGGCGTCCTGTGTTTTCTCGCTAAATGAGGGAATGTGATGGTAGACACGACTGAGAAACAAGGAGGAACGATGGCGAAAAGACTTTGTGTCCGATTAGGTTTTTTTTTTTGTCTCAACTCCTTTTTCCGTTGACGCCAGTCGTGCTTTCTCTACTTTAGCATCTGAGGGCGCGGAAATACGAACACGAATGAAAACAGGTCATCCACCGGTTGTAAAGATAGTTTCTATCCTACGTAAGATACTAATACTTCCGCTACCTATACGTATGTATCTTGCTTACTCTATCCCTTGCTCTTTGCGCACAGGGGACGGCATCCTGCTTTCTACTTGGTTTGTTTCAGAGCTTAGGGGCTTTGCACACGCCACTCCCCCCTGGCTAGTGCACTAGCAACATACACAGGTCCCGCTGTGGAGTCGCGGCCGCAGCTCACTGACGCGTAAATTGGCATTTTTCGTGTCCGAGCTTGTACTTAGTTAGAGATGCTAGGTAGCACGGCCCCGAAGAACTCTCCGCCATCTTTACCAGGTCGCTTGTCCCCGGCATGCTTGCTCTTGCATCATACTCGATTGGAAGATGCGGCCGCCTAGAGAAGACCCGGAGTACGTACGATAGCACGCATTTATTTCCCCTGCCGTGATCGGCTCTCTCAATTGCCATCCACAACTTATCGCTACTTTTGGGGCTCTACGGAGAGCATGGCTGACAAGTGATACCATACTGTATCTTTCTATAATAAGCAACACTGGCCAACAGGATGGTGTTAGTATTGAAACTGCTCGTATTACTCCGTACATCTTTTTTGTCTGCGTGCGCTATCTCAGCTTCAAAGGCTGCTCTTCGCATCCTGCAAGAACGAGCAACTCGCTGCTCTCTTGACCTCGCACAAAAAAATATAAGAATTAAAAACCGCCCCACCCGCCTCATGTGATGTACTCGTAGAGGTCAAGTCTTCACGAAGAGAGCACCCCTCAACTCAAAATGGGCCATTGTGTGCTGTCTCTGGCCCAGCTGTATCAATAAACGCCAGTACGCCAATCCTTTTCCCCTTCCAGAAGCAAACCGCGCCCATTGGGCCATGAAGCCGGTATCCTTCGTACCCTTCTTTCACCTCCCTGCCTAGCAGGGAAAAAACAAGACTTACTCTTGTTTTGGTTTTAGCCCGTTCCTAGCTAATGAAAAACACATCGCGCTGTTATTGTCTGAACCCCATATGACAATAGGACGACCCAAAGCCTCCGTGCTTCCGGGGTGCGATCTCCGGAAAGCGGAATCACAATCGTTAGTCAAACCCCAGATACCCGCACATGGGGTTGAGGCTAGACATGCTGTATTTGCGAGCTTTGTGCCGAGCAGCTATCTGCAGTTTGGTAGCCGTAATGTCGGAATCACCTACCTTTCACAGCTGATTCGGTCTTGTCGGGAGCTCCTGGGTTATAGATAAAGTATGGGGGCCGTACTAGGAATCGTCGCTGCTATAATGTTAAGTTGCCATGATACGAGAAGGGAACTGGAGAGCACGGGGGAGGTAGAAACTAGAGGCGCGAGAAGGTCAGGACGACATATAGACGTCCCGAACAAAACGTGGGGGAAAAGCAAAAAGCATGTGCAGAGGGAGGTTAGGGGATAATTGTGGTGGCAGAATGAGTCGGACTACAGCCATGACTGGGGTTGGCTGCAGTAGGCTGGAGCTTTGGATGTTGCTAAACGCGGCTCCAAAGAGTTCTCAGACTGGACTCTGCTCAATCCGATGGCGTTTCAGGTCTGGAAATATTACGTTAGCGAAAGCTCAATCAAGCACGTTTTTACGCTTGGGGATTATTTATACCTGGCAAGTCATCAATGAGATAGTCCTCTAAGCCCTCCTCTTTCCTCGTCCGTTTTCCAGTTGCTGTTGCCGGAGTTGATGCCGTTTCACTGGTGGCACCGTTCTTGTCTTCGTCGTCCCAGTCGATCTCGTCAAGTCCTGGATCTGCGGGGGCGACAGGCGCTGGCGCATCATTGTTTTGAAGATGAGAAGCCTCGGTGGACATATGCGCATCTTCTCCGGATTCGGGCCCGATAATCGCAGTAATATCACGATCCTCATAGTCGATCTCATCATGGTCCAACGTAGCGCTAGTCCCGAGGGAAACTTCCACATCGTCAGAGGCAACGTTGTGGTAGCTTGTGTCTTCAGACAAAGCTGTCGGTAGCGGAACGTTGTCAAAGTCACCGCTGAGATCTAGGAAGTCGTCTTCATTGTCCTCGCCCAAACTTTGCAAGTCGCCATGCTGGTGGGCCTGGTCAATAGGTCCGAGCCCGTTATCAGGTTCGAGATGCAATACGGGGTCTTGGAGAGGTATGTCAGAAATGATGCCGTCTGAAATACTGTGCGCCAGTTCATATAGCTCACCATCTTGTTCTTGACCCGGCAGTCCACCAGCGTGGTCAAAGTCATCCAATAGCTCCGAATCATGGCGGTGACTCGGGGCCTCAGCATCCTCAGCTGAATTAAGCTCGTCATGCTTGTCCTGTTGCTCAAAACGGTCATTGCCAGATGGACTGGACGTACGCTCTTCTCGTGGGAGATCGGGCTCCCCGGTGCCTTTGAGAGACACACCACCCGTATCGTCTTCCTCTTCGTTTGTAAAATCAACAAAGTTGGCTTCTTCTTCAGAAACATTCACACCGTGTCCTTCTTCGGTGTCGACGTCATCGACATCATGGTCGACAGATTCGGCGCCTTCCTCCGTCATAGCAAGGCCGACTCCTTCCCCACCGAACGTCTCTGTTTCATCAGCTGCTATGTCAACATCAACCATTTCCGCCTCGGGAGTCAGGGCATCTGCCTCGTCCTCTTCGGCTCCGTCAATAAATCCATTGTCGGATGATGGCTCATCAGACTTATCGGCATTGTCTTCCCCATCCGAGGAGTCATCTGAACTAGTTCTCGCCTGCTGGAATGACGACAGACCCTTTCCGGAGCCAGCTCCACTGACAAGTTCTTTCAAACGCAGCAAGCAGTTGGGTCGTGTGCCCAAGGTTATATGCAAGCCCTTCGACAGCGTGGCATCGTCATTTGTGAGGAGGGTGTTGTGCAGCGCGATCAAGTTGTGAAATGTGACCTGGTCGAGGAGTGCCTCGGTGGTAGTCTGTTCCAATGAGTTAGTTGGCCGTCAAAGCGTAACAACTGGGGAGAACGACGATTATAGAGGACATACCTCTCCAAACTCAAACCCGAGATCGTCGATGCGGATGAAAATCTCGTCCTCGGTATGCACCCAAGATGCAATCCCACTCCGGATTGTTTGCAGAAACCTTGACAGCGGATAGTTCGCCGCTTCGCGATCTTCCAAAAAGAATGAATCCGGGCTGTCAACTTCAGACGTTTTAAAGAGGGGACAGATCTCGTTGCCCCATGTCACTGTAACATCAGCTGTGGACGCCGCCTGCGGGCTATGAAGCTGACCGAGCCCAGCATTCAAAGATTCTTCCGGGCTGTCCATCTCTTCTGCATCATCATCTCCATCATATTCGTTTTCGTCATCTTCCTCGCCACCAGCATCCTCGCCAACGTCTTCTTCGTCGTCCTCTGCCCCTTTCGCACCGTCATATTCCTCCTTTGTGTCGACAACCTGCATTTCACCTGTTTCGTGCACGGGGTGCTCTGTTTCATCTTCGTCTGCTCCATCGTCGTGTTCTGACGATCCGGCAACTGCTCCACTGGTCTCAAATCCAAAGTCAATAGCATCGTGAGTCTCCTCGGCAGTATCTTGTTCCTTCCCATCTGCCGCTTTATGATCGGCATCTGGTGCTGTGATCTTGAGATCAACCTCGTCGTAGTCAATCTCGTCTGTAGCCTCGTGCCCGGCTTCCTTCGGAGTATATTCGTCGCCGTCGCCGTCGCCGTTTTCGTCCCCCACAGGCACTCCGCCACCTTCGTATCCTATCTCGTCGTCGTCATCGGCCTGTGCTGTGTGTGATTGCGAATCCTCCGCTATCTCGATTTGAATACTTTCTTCGGTTTCTGTCAACGGTTCAAGCAATTTGCCATCGCCCAAGTCGAAGTCAAAATCATCTTCGACATCCCCTTCAGGTGCCGGACTGCCAAACGTGAAATCAACCTCCTCAGTCTGAACTGGGACAATAGTCTCTGAGGAAACCTCCGCCATAGTGAACGTTGTCGGACGGGGTGATATGTGTGGGAACTCTTCGCCTTCTCGTACTGTACTTGCGATGCGCTGGCAATGAGGAAACGTAGTGTTTCGCTAAATTCGTGGTGACCCTTGAATTATCCGACAACAACCATCTTCGGTATGCACACGGTGATGGCTTGATGCGCGACAACTGATGCCAGATAGTGGCGTAAGACGCAAGCAGAAAAGAACGAAAGTTGCCTAGCAGGTCGGTATTTGCAGCGGAGTAGGAACGAAGATAGCCAAGATTAAATAGTAACAGTAAGCAAAATTACTATCAGTCAATATCTTAGTTTCGGACTGGCGTCGGAAATCGCAGTGGGAGTCGCGATAAAAGATAGTTGTTGTTGTGTTTGAAAGAAAATAATTACTGTGCTCGGGAAGACATTTGCGATCTGGTTGTGTTTTAAGAGGGGGTACAAACGCGAAGTGAAATCGTGTGGCGCTGTCCGTTTGTAGACTAGTGTAATTTTGTCTCCCGATTTGAGCACGGGCCACATACACAGAAAGGGACAACTATGAGGTGGGAAAAGCTCCCTACTGAGGGGCGGCGGTATGGTGCATCTCTCGATCAAAGTCTAATACCGCCGAATTTCCATCTACCTCGAGCAAAACCGGGACTTATACAAACAAACAACCAGACTCTCTTGAGACAGGCACGATGGTATGCAGATGTACCTATCAATCCTTGTTTTGAAAGAGCCTGCAGGCTTTGCCACATGCAGTACATCACTGACCTCACCCGCCTTTCCTCTCTTCTTCAGGTTGTCCTCGCTGCCTCCATCTGCACCCGTGGCGGCAAAGCCGTCCTCTCCCGACTTTTCCGGGACATGCCCCGGTCCCGCATCGAGGCCCTCCTGGCATCTTTTCCCAAGCTGGCCGACAGCGGCACGCAGCACACCACCGTCGAACAGGACAACGTTCGCTTCGTTTACCAGCCATTGGACGAGCTGTACATGGTCCTAATCACCAACCTGCAGTCCAACATCCTTCAGGATATTGATTCGCTACACCTCTTTGCACAGGTCGTGTCGAGCGTGTGCAAGAGCCTCGACGAGCGTGAAATTTTACGCAATGCCTACGAACTTTTGAGCGCGTTTGATGAGCTGGTGACCCTCGGCTACCGCGAAAACCTGTCTCTCGGCCAAATCAAGACGTTCCTGGAAATGGAGAGTCACGAGGAGCGCATACAGGAAATCATTGCCCGTGTATGGAAGCCATTTTTGCCGTCGTATGGGTGTTCGAATGGCATGCTGACGACTTCAAACAGAACAAAGAGCTTGAGGCTACCGAGGAGCGCAAACGAAAGGCCAAGCAGTTGGAACTGCAACGCAAGGATACTGCACGGAGGGGCATTAGCAGTGCGCCTCGCACTCCTGTCTACCCTACATACAGCGCTCCGGCACAGAACACAGCTACCGAGACGTACGACTCGTACGAGGCCGAGAAGAAGAAGGCCCGGTGAGTGCCGCCAAGATTCGCAGTCCTGTCTGCACAATATTGCAAGAGAGACTAATTTGGCGGGTGTCCGTTTAGTCCGGCAGCAGCTCTCAAGGGCAAGGGGATGCAATTGGGCAAGAAGTCGAAGACGACAGATATGTTTGAGCGCGTCCGCGGCGAGCTAGGGCCCGAGGCCGAAATGCCCGCAGCCGCTGCTCCAGCCGCGACACCAGCAGCCGATCTGGCTTCCACTGGGCATGCGACAACCGCACTGGACCACGACGCCATTCACATTACCGTCAACGAGGCAATCAACGCTAAGCTGTCACGCGAGGGCGGTGTGAACTCGCTTGCCATTACTGGCGATCTCACCTTGCGCGTGTCGGATGCCTCGCTCACCAAAATCAAGCTCAACCTCAATGCGCACCCCACATACGGCGCACAGTTCCGGACCCACCCCAACGTTGACCGCAACCTGTTCAACGGGACCAAGGTCATACAGATGAGCAACACGGCCAAGGGCTTTCCTGTCAACCAGGCTGTGGGCGTTCTGCGGTGGCGGGCGGCACCTAAGACAGAGGACCCGTCAGCTCTTCCTATCAGCTTCACTGTCTGGGTCAACAAGGGTGGTGACGGTAGCTCCACTCTGACGGTTGAGTATGAGCTGACCGGTGGAGACTCACTTACTGATGTGAGCGTGGCCATCCCGTACACAAATGCGGAGCCCTCGGTCTCGAGCTTTGATGCCAACTACGAGGTATCTGGTGACGGCCTCGAGTGGACAATCGGCTCCGTGGATGAGAGCAACCCGAACGGGGCCTTCGAGTTTGAGGCACAGACGGACGACGAGAATGAGTTTTTCCCCATGCATATCCGATTCTCCAAGACGGCGCCCTTTGTGGACGTTGACGTAAGTTCAGATGGTTCTGCTGTTATTTTTAATCCAGCCGATTCTCTAACTATCCGTGCTATAGGTTACCTCGGTGGAGCTACTGGAGATGGGTGAGGAGGTCACGTTTTCCAAGGAGATCAAGTCAGCAGCGGATACTTTCCTGATCGAGTAGATGTAACCCTCAAAGAGGTGGCAGTGGTGAGCCATGGGTGGTGAGAGGTGAGAGGTGTGAAAGATCAAGATTACTTAGAGGGAGTATAAACTGAGCGGGTCGGGAGGCCCGGGAGGCCTTCTTTACATGGGTTTTGTCATACAACCGATGCAGTTGACATGTCAAATAAAGGAAATATCAGGTATTCCGACTGCATGACCGACCTAACTCGTTTTGCGTATTGATGGCCACCTGGAAATGACAGTATTTGGACATGGTTGCAGTGCTTCTTATGCTATGTCCAAATACAGAATGCACGGATGACAGAGTGGGTAGCCCAAGGCCTAAAAGCTTGATTTGAAAGCATGGTCATGCGGAGGTCACCAATGGCATCTGGGAACGAGTGAGATATCAGACGTCCGTGTTAGGCAACGAGACATAGCACGATATCCTCCCTTGTATTTTCATGGTAGAGCAGCATATATGACTAGCCTCAAGCGGGTGACTTTTGTCCCATGTGGTGTGTGGACTAGAGGGGGAACTAAAGAAACAGAAAACGGTGGGCTGCCACGTAGATCAGTACTGGCAAAGGATAGAAAGTGTGAGGCAAGGGATGGCCCAAAACATTTGAATGTGTGTATGTTGATGTACGTCTAAAGAGATAAAAAGAAAGATACGTTATGTGTCAAACCAGGTCTTGAAAAGTTCCTCAATGTAAATCCAAATACTCCCTCCTTTCTCTGCTCCTGCAAATCCCCCCCCCTCCAAAAAAAATACAAACAAATGCCGCCTCCCTCCGCCATAGATAAAACAAGAAATAGAAGAGAAT
>JANSMH010000283.1:0-32754 GCA_029299595.1 Grosmannia serpens
GACGGCATGGAGGCGCTGCAGCGGGAGCAGACGCGACTCGAGGGCAACGGCGAGGCAGGGTACGTGTGATGAGATGGAGAGGGAGAGGGGGGGGGGGGGGAAGAAGAGGGGGGAGACGAGGGGGGAAACGAGGGAGGAGACGAGGGAGGACTGTGAGGACGGAGTCGGCGAGGGAGAGCCAGAGACTACCGTTGACCACTGCAGAGACGGGCACGATCCCCAGCCGTATTTGTACCCAACCCGTTCTCGCCCAAATATTCACGCAACAGACTCCAGCTGCAGGGGGCCCCACGTGCAGCGATGTCGTTGACCCGGAGCTCCATCTGCCGATCACACCCTGGGCGGTGGACAGAGATTGTGAGCTTGCTGTCTGTGTCGGCGTCCTAGTTTGTTGCGGTTAGTCCGGTCGGCTTGCAGGGTACTTTTTCCAGATTGGCCTCGACAGTTCCTCGGTTCTGATAAAGACGAAAAATTCTGTCGCAAAAGACGCACGCCAGATAGATCTGCACGTGGGGCAACATCCATATCCCAATCGTGTGCCTCTCGGTGCTGTCTCGCCCGGTCGGGCCGGGGCTTCCTCACCGTAGAGACTGGACCGAAGCTGACCCCAGCATCGTCGCCGGAAATGCCTCGTATCTCTTCCCAGCACATGGCCTCGGCTGCCGCACGTTCCCCGGATGTTTTTCCCGGAATCGCACAAGCTCTGAATCCCACGTGGGCCTGCTCATGACGAGCTCTAAACAGCTTCCTAAACAGGAGAGTGGGAGATGCAGACCAAAGTCCCTGGTGTTCACCGAGAGTGCTTGTACATCGTCGCCTGCCGTTGACTGCTGACTCAGCCAAGCGTGTGCAGACGTCCGCCGTTGCCGTTGGCGATCTTCGTGCCACACACAAAAGCATCTGACGGAAGCACTCTGATTGGATCTTCCCCGGCACACAAAGCTTGTGCCTGAATGCCGTGCAGCCGCATCGTCCATCTCCCGGCTGCAAGAAAGGTGGCCAGATTCTCGGGCCGCCACACGTGACCGTTGTTATCCACCGGATTAAGAATTCCCCGGCTTAGCGGGCAAAAAAAAAACATCAACGACCCAGCTCCGCATCGTGAAGCGACCATCAACATCAACTGCCTCCCATCCCAGAACAGCCCCTTCTGGCATGGTGCGCGCTGCTCAGTAGCCATATCGATTGATCACATTGGTCATGTCTGTGCTTGTACGTTCTAGCGGCAAGTGGCCGACCCTTGGCTCACATGAGATCTGAGATATCTAACCCTTGTCTTTAGCGGACAGCCATTGCTGTGGCTGCGCGCACCGACCGTCCTCGACCGCCCACCTCCGCGACAACGTGTCCGAGGAGGTCATATCCGAGGTGTGCATGGAGAAGAACGGCCTCGCCTTCCCACGACGGCGTGGGCCGGCGCCATTTTCGTCAGCGCTTTTGTGCCTTTGACACCCTGACGGCCCCAGTAGCGTAAATCATGTATTTGTATATCACACGGCACGTAGCCCTACAGCCGGCTTCCAGCGCCCACCCTGCGCTCCCATCATCTGCTCATCAGCTCGCAGCCGCTGCGGATGACGCCCACGAGGGCGCCCGTCTGCACGGTCTCGCCGGCGCCACCGGCCACCCGGTGCTCAATGTCGGCCAGGCCGCTGAGCCACGTGACCATGACGTTGGGGCTGACCTCGACCTTTGTGATCTCGTCGGCGAGGGCGGTGATGATGTCGGCGAGGGCGAGGCCGCGGGCGACCTTGAGGGCGTTGACGGTGTCGAGGCAGGACGTGACGTCGCTGGTCTCGAGCAGCGTGTGCAGGATCTCGCGGATGGCATCGGGCGGCGGCGCGGCGATGCAGTTGTAGATGGTCTCGGTGGTGATGAGCTCGCGGACAATGTCCGTCTTGGGGGCGTCCTTGGGCAGGAGGGGGGTGCCTGGAGGGTGAGCGGGTTGGCGGGTTAGCGGGCATCCGACAAGGGTAGGGAGGGAGGGGCTGGTAAGAGGAGGTGGCGGGAGGGACGCAACGCACTGGATGCGTGGCAGGCCTGCAGGACGTTGAGGGCGCGCCGCATGTCGCCGCGGCTCAGCGTGATGAGGGCGTCGGCGGCGGCGGGCATGATGCGCACGTCCTCGTCGGCAATGACCTTGTTGACGAGCGAGCGGATGTCGGCCTCCTTGAGCGGGCTGAAGCGGAAGCGCGTGCAGCGCGAGAGCAGCGCCGGCGACAGCTTGTGCGCGTAGTTGGCAATGATGCAGAAGCGCGTGTTGGCCGTGTACTTTTCCATGATGCGGCGCAGCGCCATCTGCGCCGTGTTGGTCATGGCGTCCGCCTCGTCCAGCACGATCAGCTTGTAGCGCGCCAGCGACGGCGACGCGCCCGCGCCGCCGCCGCCGCCGCCGCCGCCCGCAAAGATCTGCTTGGTCGACGCAAACGTCTTGATCTGCTCGCGCACCACGTCGATGCCGCGGTCGTCCGACGCGTTCAGCTCCAGCACCATCTGCCGCGTATTGTCCGCGCCGTAGATGCGTCGCGCCAGCGCCAGGATCGTCGACGTCTTGCCCGTGCCCGGCGGCCCGTACAGCAGCAGGTGCGGCAGCCGGTTCGTGTCCACAAACTTGTTGATCGTCGCCAGAATGTCCTGGTGGCCTGACACGTCGTCCAGCGAGACCGGTCGGTACTTTTCCACCCTGCAGTCCGCCAAGCACCACATTGTCAGCCATCAGAGAACTCGCCCTTCCTCTTCCACCTCTGCACGCCGCCGAGCACCCGAGCACAACCCGTCTGGCTGCTCCTCTGCTTACCATGGAAGCGAGTCCTCGGCCTCGACCGGCAGGTTGGCTGCCGTGCTCCGCTTGCCCTTGCCCTTGGAGCTCGCGCCCGAAAACATCACGTCGTTCCGCGGCGGCGCATCGACCTCCATGGCATCCTCAACGTCCGACATTGTGAATGATGCGCTGTGTGCGGCGTCGACGGTATGTGCGAGAGTCGTTTCGTCCGCCAGCTCAGAATTGGGAACCTGTTGGAACGCGTCGCGTTAAGTGGTGAGGTGGTCAGTGCGGTTAGGCACGTGACCTCTGACGGAAACGGCCACCAAACGTGCAACGCCCCGAATTCTCGGCATCTCCATTCCAGTTTTGTGGTTCTTCTTTTTCTAGGAAATCCAGAGAGCTTTAAGCTGTATCTAAAATGCACCTTGGTAACTCACCTCTGGCGTGTTCTCCCGCCGCTCACAACATGACACTCGAAAGGCGGCCATGTATATCCCACGGACGGTCAAAATCTCCAACCAGAGGACAAGGTGCCAGAGTGGTCTAATGGGTATGACTAGAAATCATATGGCTTCGGTCGCACAGGTTCGAATCCTGTTCTTGTCGGTTTTTTTTGCTGTTTTTGGCCCCCCCTTGATTTGTTGTACCCACTGTCTGTTAGGCACGTAAGATACAACCAGACAGTAAACGAGACAAAGACTTATTTCCCTTCAGGCCACCCTCGGACAAGACTTCCCGCTGGTCACGTTTTGCTTTTGAAAGTTCGCTCCGACACGAGCATCAGCAATCTCGGCACACTCGTTCAAACAAGCCTTGTCATCAGATTGCTTCGTTACGTAAGCAACAAGGCTGCAACGGAATCCCGACTGCAACATACGTTCAGATGGTAAAGACACAGACTGACCAGCTAGCAGAAACTAAGGAATACTATCTCGCACCCTCTTTCCCATGTCTGGCACACGTAAGAGGTCACAAGGGCCCGGGCACATTCCTGTCGCGCGCGTGCATCTCCTTAAACTGCTCCCACTCATCCCAGGCGGCCTGTCGCCTGGCTTCGCAGCGCGCCTCGTACGCGACCCTTTCATCGGGCGACAGGGCGTCCCAGCGGCGGGCCAGCTCGGCTCCCATGTCGGTGGCCGCCCAGACGTCGCAGAGCCGCCGGCCGGGGTGCTGGTCCTTTAGGTCCTGCCAGAAGAGCGACTTGGGCCGTGTCTTCTGGGTGGGGAACATTCTGTGTTCGGGCCACTGCATCTGGCCGGTGGACAGGCGGCTGTCCCGCGTCAAGAGGGACACGCGCGGCAGGAGGCCCTTGGCCAGGCGTGCTTGGTCGCGCCTGTGCACGAGGTACGCGTGCCCGTCGAGGCCGGGCAGGTCGACCGTCGTCTTCAGGTCCTCGGGCGCCTGCATCCCGTCGGCCATGTGTGCCATGTGCGCGTGGGCCAGGTCCCAGGCCTCCCGGCGCAGGGCCTCGAGGCGGGCCTCGTAGGCCTGGCGCCGCCGTCCGTCGAGCGCGTCCCAGAGCGCCCGCACGGCGGCCTCGACGTGCAGAAAGTCCGTGTCCGGCGCAAAGCCAGCCTTGGCGTCTTCGTACCAGAAGAGGCTGATGGGCTTTGTCAGCTCGGCCAGGTACCTGCCGGGCCAGCCGAACTTGGCCACCGTCTCCTTCTGCCACAGCATAGTCTTGCGCAGGCGCTCGCGCCAGCGCTATTCGGCCGCTTCGGCGTCCTCGCCTTGCTCGGCAGACCAGCCACGGCCGTTTTCGTCACACCAGTACTCGGCCTCGCCCTCGTCCTCGGCGGGATGCTTGGCCTCGTCGTCACTGCTGATCGGAGTCTGGGGCTGCAACTCGGGCATCATATCCTTGAGGTATTGAAGCGACATACGCCCGTCTTCAGCCGGATCCGCGGGCCCGTCGCCAGTGGCCGTCAAGGGGAGGATGTCGCCCTCAGGCACTATGCCGCCAATGCTGGACGCTAATCAGCAGGTAGTTGGGATCAATGCCACAGCGCCGATAGAGCAGGCTGGTAGCCTCCGCGTTGCCCGGAGGCTGGCGTCAGGAGCTCAGGATTGCTCGGAACCCGTTGTCGGAAAAGCGGTTCTGTAGAATCTTACAGATGGGCTCGCTCAGGCTCTTAAAGGAGCTCCGACACGCCAGCGCAAACAGCTCCTCGGGCGTGCTGAGCGTACCCGAGGCCGCTTGGATTGCCGCACACAGCTCGTCCGGTGGCAGCCACCACAAGACGTGGTGCCGCTCCTCCTCGGTCAGCGTCTCGGGGTGCGCCAGGGCCTTACCCCATATGTCGCCGCTGCTGAGCAGACGCGCTCGCTCGTCGTCCGTCAGCTCGTCGTTGTGCGCGTCTGCCTTGGCGTACAGGTCTTATTAAGCCTCATATATCCGGTCTCGCTCCTCTTGCTCCTCTTGCTTCCTTTCCCACTCTTTCTTCATAATGTCACTGTATCGCACCCTCCTCGGCGTCTGCGTTTCCCCCGAGGTGATACTGGTATTGGTGGCATTCATGTTGTTTGTCCGAACCGTCGTTTATGCCTGGCAGAGAGTAAGAGACTCCTGGGCAATTGGTACTGTATTAATGGGCAGGACAAACAAGGTGATTGCATTGGCCGTCATATATGTATGGAGAGCTGACCCAATACGAGATGTACTCCGTACTCGTAGTTGGGCCTGTGGCCACATCCTCGTGATGTCCGAGCGCCGAGGAAAACGCCCTCAAAACCAGTGAGTCAGAATGCTCAAGGCAGCATTTCTGGCCGCCACTTTGATGCGCTTTTGCCCCACGTCTCCCCGATTTGGTCAGTGTCGGGCGGTGTGCACAAGGCAGGCGAGATGCAATACGAGCGACGATGGCATTAGCGTCTTCATTTCTATCGTGAGCTTGATTATTATGTAGCCTGCTCCATCCTTTATAACAACCGCCTCTGCTCGGTCCTCGACAGGTTGTTACTTAGTACGCGTAGCCGGCAGGGGGGTTGAGGCCATCGTTGTTCTCAATGGTGTCCTTGTAGTAGCTCGTGTGGTTGCTGCCGCGCCAGGCCGCCTTGACGATGGGCGAGACGGGGCGGTTGTTGTGGATCATGCACAGGGCGGGCTTGGGGTAGACGGCATTCTTGGCCGTGCTGTGGAAGACGCCGTCGTACGAGCTGTTGTAGTAGTGGGTGGCAAAGTCGGCCTCGTTCCAGGCGCGGACGGTGTCGCCGGTCTTGTCGGCAACGTGCTGGAACACGTTGGCGCCGACGTCCCAGCGGCCGAGGGTGGGCAGGTCCCAGTTGGCCTCGGCCGTGGAGATCTCGCTGTAGTGGTTGTAGTAGCTCTTGTCGACGGTGCCGACGAGCTCGGCGGGGATGGAGTCGCCCAGCAGGATGGCCAGGATGTTGTTCTTGATGCTGTACGTGGAGTTCTCGTCAAAGGTGATGAGCACGAGCGTGTTGTTCATGAAGCGCTTGTCGTTGAGCAGCGGCTCCAGAAAGTTCCGCGTCCAGGCGCCGGCCACGGTCACCGACGTGTCGTGGCCGTCCGACGTCATGTTGGGCGTGATGAACATCCACTGCGGCAGCGTGCCGGCCTCGAGGTCGTCGTAAAAGGCCGTCAGGTTCTTGATCTGCGCCGCGCGCTCTGCAAACCGCGTCACGTTGTTGTACAGCACTGCTGGGTTGTGCTTGCGCACGTAGTCGTTGGCGCCCGTCTCCTGGTTGACGTAGGCCATGCCCTCGAAGCCGGCGTACGGCTGGTCCTCCTGGTACTCGCCCCAGCTGATGCCGGCGTCGTCGAGCAGGTCGATCAGCGTGGTGATGTTCTGGTCCACAAAGTTGAAGTTGTCATTGTTCATGCCAAAGTAGTCGCCCGCAATGGCCGCCGCATAGTTGGGCTCGCTGGGGTGTGTCACGCCGTAGTAGTTCTCCAGCGTGATGCCCTTCTCGGCGAAAAAGGCCAGGTTCGCTAGGACGGTCAGCACGAGGACGGAGGGCCGGAAACGAGAGCATAGAGATGAACGCACGGTCGTTGACGGCCATGGTGTAGTCCGTGTTCTCCAGCCAGATGATGGCGAGACGGTCAAAGGCCTTGCCCTTGACGTGGCTGACCGGACTGCGCGAGATGGCTGTAGCCCGGGCTGCGTCGACGGCAGCGACGCTGGTGGCCGTGTTCTGGGTCTGGGCCGAGACGGCCACGGCCGCGGCTGCGAGGACAGCTAGAGAGGAACGCATCTTGAATCTGGACGAGGGAGAGAGAGCGAGAGGAAGAGTGCGCTGGGTGGGGGGCGTGACGGACAGAGAGAAGAGGTCGAGGCAGCAGGCAGGAGGCAGGGAGGAAAAGGCGGACGCCGGGTGTCTCAAATAGTCGAGCCAATGGAGCAGAAATGGGACTGTGATACCGGGGAAGAGGTTGGCAGCAGGAACCACCAAGGATCCGCGTACGCAGCAAGCTTTGTGGCCACGGAGCTAGAGAGTTAGACAGTCACCCCGGTCCGATGCCAAGACAGGCCTTTTGCTCGCTCCGTGGCAGCATGTGGAATAAGCGTCCTGCTGATTGGCTGCGATCCTTCGGGCTGCATACATGGCCAAGGTCTCGATCGGAGGATGCGAAGCTTGTCTTGGGTAGGCCTCAGGCCGATCTGCCAGGGAGAGGATAGCGCTTCTCATCCTTCCAATCGGGCTTGACACTCTCTCCTCTCTCTTCTCCCTCTGTCCGCATCTTCAAGAACAGCTCTTCAGGATTCCGTTTCGCGTTTCCTGTCCTTCCTCTGACGAAACGTTTGTCGGTGACCAAAAGTAGCGGATCTTTGGCCCATGCGTGCTAGTGGCGCACGCAGAACAATCCACGAGTGGGCCGCGACTGGCACACGTGCAGTGGAGGCTTCGCGGCATTGGTCCAAACCCTGGGGTCGCGCGGCCTCCTGTGCTGGCCGCTGCGGCCCCGTACCTGATTATCGGATCTTTTAGCGTGCAGCATGGGTGCGAGCATGGAAAATCGAGCAGGACGTGCAGACAGCCGTGCTTGGAAAGGCAGCGACTCTGATTTGACAACTCGTCAAGGAGGGCACGTGGCCAACGGACTGACGTTCGTTGCAGCACACACGTGGCCGACCGGACGGCAAGATTGCAAGACCACGCTGGAAGCCATGCAGAAATGGAGTCGGTGTCGCCGTCCAGTCTCTTCTTCCGTCATGTTGGCTCGAGGTGCGTTCGCTGCCAATGTGGAGAGGGCCACTGCGGAAGGTGAGATAATGAAGTCCAACGACTGCATCCTGTGGATCGCATGTACGGATGGTGTCGTATTTCTGTGATTCACAGTCCGCGAGAACATTGCTAAGTGACTCGGAAGCAATACCCTAAACAAGCAGCCAATGGCGTTATCCAGTCCAGCCTTCTCATTGTGGCTGGCCATTGAACACTGAAAGCAATGCCAGCCATTCGACGGTTTGGAAACTTCATCTTGCTAAAATCGCTTGAGAACTGCACAGCAATTTTAGGCGCGTCCGATTCTTCTGTGGCTTAGCAGTGTGGCTGTTTGAGGTGGCACATTTCCAAAGCAAGCTGTTGTGGAAGACGGTTGGCTCCTCGAATAAAGTCGCCTGAGTTGGGCGCCGACAGAATGGATGCACCCAAGTAAATCATCACCGGCGCATTCCCAGAGGCGCGGCCCGTAAAAAATAGTATCATGAAAAGGCTGGGCTTCTGGGCCGATCGCTCTCGGGCAGAATCTGTTTGCAGAAGCAAACCGAATGCATCGAGTATGATTTAGAAACGTCTCGCTCTCGCCGCCGCTCTGCAGTCCCAATTGGGAAAGTGCTGGTGGGCACGCCTAATACGAGCAGAATGACACAGCTGACCTGGAAGGGATCAAATTTTGTCCGTCGTTGTGCTGCTATTAATACTGCACACAATACGAGCATTGCGTCAGGCGCGATACGGAAGGCACAGCCCGCCAGGACAGGGCGCAATTTCCTCGTACGTCGCCTTGCGCTGCTTAGCCTCTCGGCGGATGTCTCGGCAAGCTTCAGGCCAAACCTCTTTCAGCACATGTTTTCTGTTGTCCATGGCCGGTGACATGCCGACTCTGAGGCGAAACCTCAAACTGGATGCGTTTTGCTGTCTCGGCCGCCGCTTGGTTTTTTTTCCTTGTCCCCCACCTCACAGGCCTACGGAGCACTCTGTATCTACGCAGCAAGATGCTAAGATGGAGTACATGTAAAATAAGATAAGATACTTACATTGAGAATAGCGGGCCGTCAGCACACGCTAAACCCCCTAAAAACTGCACAGCAGGCCAATGCGCCCTCCCAGAAACGGCCGTCAGCAAAATGCAGATCCGGCTGGTCGACATCTTACGAGTAGTCAGATGCAAATTACGAAAAATCTTGCTCGTACTCGTAGCTTGCTGTCGCGTCCATTCTTGTCCCGCAGAGCGCCACCACAGAAGCTCACCGTCTCGTCCTCGCCTCCCGCTCACGTGAAGCCAGGCTGTCAGACCCCCCCCCCCCCCGTCAGGCTGCCAAGCTGCTGCCACGGCAAAGAAGGTCCCGCATGCCAGAGCCGGCAGGAATGAAACCGTTGTTCTCTTGCGGTTGCCCCGGTTTATACGAGGCGTTGGCTAGACGCATTGCCCAAATGCCTGGGCGCTCGCTCTCGTCCGTGTCAGCTATGATCCACTCTCTGCTATCGGGCAAATACGAGAAAAACGGCCATACTATGTACAGACTCGCTCGTATCATGGCCGCTGTCGTATTTTCATGCTTTCCTGATTTAGCTAATCGTGCCTTCCGCCTCCGAGTCTTAGCCTCTTGCCTGGCACCTGCAGCCAGCTTCTCCTTCCCCATCCTCAACTCTTCAAAAGTGCCATATTCCCCCTTTCTTTTGTCGACCATCCTGGCATCTCGTCTTCCTGGTTTTCGTCTGCTAGGTCTTGTGCCCGGCGGCCTTCATCCTCTTAATATTTCTTATTTCGTCACTCGCTACCCAGTATTTCATACCCACTTTTCAGGCCCTGTTTTCATTTTCCTTGAGCCGAGCTTCCCCTATTCTTGCGCGGCGACTCCTGTGATAATAAGCTTCATCTCCAACTTTATTTCTGGGAAACTGCTCTCCGTCTGACGCGTGCGTGCTCAATAATCCGGTCGCCATGCTGTCCACGTCTCGCTCATCCCTGCTACGGCTCCTGGGTCTCTGCGCCACCGTGCAGGCAGGGACGACGTATCTTGTGCGTGTTGCCTGCGGCTTCGTTCTCCCCGACAATTCCGGCCCATATTAACCAACGGTTTCTCCAGGGTGTGGCCATTTCAGGCATTGACTTCAACTGCGATATCACCGTAAGTGCTCTTCCGTCGGTCGACATGCATTGTTACAGAGCCTCAACTAACCACTGCACCCCAGGGCATATGTCCTTACAAGAATGTCGAGGTGCCGCTTGCATCGCTGGGTGGCGCCGACAGTGCCGCCCAGATGAAGCATTTTGTCAATGACGACGGCCTGAACATGTTTCGCTTGCGTACGTCTTGCCCCTCTCCTCCCCAATCTTGCTGGCCATGGGTGCTGACAGAAGCTGCCGCACACCAGCTGTAACGTGGCAGTTCCTCCTGAACAGCGACACGCTCGGCGACCTGGATTCCGACCGGGTGCAGAACTACGACGACTTGATGCAGGCGTGCTTGGCCACGGGTGCCCACTGCATGATTGACCTGCACAACTTTGCGCGCTTCCAGAACGGGATCATTGGCCAGGGCGGTCCGTCCAACGACGAGTTTGCGGACCTCTGGTCGCAGCTAGCGACAAAGTATGCCAGCGAGTCCAAGGTGGTCTTTGAGCTGATGAACGAGCCGCACGACCTCGACATCAACCTCTGGGCAGAAACGTGCCAGGCCGCGGTCACGGCCATCCGCAAAGCCGGCGCCACGACGCAGATGATCCTGCTGCCCGGCACGTATTTCGACAGCGCGGCCACGCTCTCAACGGACGGCAGCGCCGACGCGCTGTTCGAGATCACAAATCCGGATGGCACCACGGACAACCTGCTGCTGGACATCCACAAGTACCTCGACAACAACAACTCGGGCACGTATGCCGAGTGCACCACTGACAACGTGGGCAACTTTACGCTCATGGCCACGTACCTGCGCAAGAAGAGCCGCAAGGGCCTCGTCAGCGAGACGGGCGCGTCCAGCGACTCGACCTGTCTCACGCGGTTCCGCGCGCAGAACGAGTACATCAACGAGAACTCGGACGTCTTTGTCGGCTACGTGGCGTGGGCCGCTGGCAACTTTGACTCCAGCTACGTGCTGAGCCTGACGCCGTCGCTGGTGGACGGCAAGTACGTTGACAACGAGGTCATGACAGAGTGCGTTCTGGCGCCCTGGGTCAACGGGACGACCAAGTCGACGTCGTCGGCATCGTCTTCGGCATCGTCATCGGCATCATCCACTTCGTCCAAGTCTTCATCAGCATCGAAATCATCGGCGACGTCCTCGTCAGCGAGCAAGTCCTCGACAAGGTCGGCATCGAGCACATCTACGACGGCGACAGCAACGACTTCGGCGACAGCAACTGCGGCTAGCTTGCCGGACAACGTCGGGTCTGCCCTCGCCACCTCCACGACGGCGGCTAGCAAGAGCGGAGCAGCAGCAGTGCTGGGCAGCGCACCTCGGTTGATGTGCGGTCTTTTCGTTACGATTATCGCAGCGGTCAGTCTGCTGTAAGAACAGGGTATGATAGCGGAGCGGGAGGAATTAATCAGCGTTTGAATATCGGGCATTGGACATTGGCGTTGTCGGTTTATTTACATTGGTCTTATGGGAGCCTTTTGCAGGAGGCAATTTTGTATATAACACTTTAATACTGGGTGTGCATGTTAACAAGCGAGATTACCGAAAAAAAGAAAAGTACATAGATACAATTAATAGCCAGCTGTGTGTCGGCGATGACACGCAGTGACAGACCGGGGCTGAAGCTGCAGGGACAAGGTGTGACGATCGAGATCATGCAGGTTGAACGGGGGCCGTGTTGCGACATGTTGGCGGGGTGGAGCTGGGGCCTGGTCTCCCTGAAAAAGAAAGTGAGGGCTGACCAGGTTATCGACAGCACGGCGGTTGATTAGTAATAAATGAGATAATCGCGACTCCAAAATCATGTGACCAACACGGGGGAAGATTTGTTTCAGCGACGTCAATTCCCAGGTCAAACAACGTTGTTCCCCTCGTGAGCAGCGACACCCCCGCCCAAGAGCCCTGTCCTAGCATGCTGCTTTGTGCAGCAGGCGTAGTGGAGAGCGGTCCAGCCGTCCTTGTCGGGGGCGTTGACGGCGGCGTCGTGGTCGAGCAGCAGGCGGGCGATGGCGGTGCTGGCGGGCTGCTGGCCCCAGGCGGCATAGTGCAGGGCCTCGCGGCCGTCCTCGCGGCCAGCGACGACGAGCGGCGTCTGGCCGTACTTGTCGCGCGCGTGCAGCACGGCCCGGCCGGCGGCGCGGGCCACCAGCATCTGGGCGAGGCTGCTGTCGCGGCCCAGGCGCGACGCGCAGTGCAGCGCGCGGTGGACTGGTCGTTGTCCCTGGCGGCCACGTCGATGCGGCCGTCGTCCAGGAGCCACCGCACCATGGCGGCATCGTCCCGCCGGACGCTGAGCTCGTCAAAGCTGCGGAGCCGGTCTCGCTGCCACGGCGACGCCGCCGCCCGCAGACCAACGAAATCCGAGGCAAACCTCTGCATCGCGGCGGTCGCGCGCTCCGTCTCCGGCGCGTACGGCCCCAGGGCCTCGGCAAAGGCGTCGATCAGCTTCCGGAGCGTGGCCCCGGCCGCCGCCCAGCAGTCCTGCTCGCCCTGCCGCCTCGCCCTCCCTGGCCACGGCGACAACGTCCTCGAGAATGTCGAGCGCGTCGGGCAGCAGGCCGGCACCGCTCAGACAGGGCACCACCAGCCTGTGCGCGTCCTCGATCGAGACGACGCCGCCACCGCCCTGGTGCAGCTTCTCGGCCAAGCCCTGCACCGCGCCGTTCAGCAGGTGGACCTCGCCAAGGGGGTTCATCCCCGGCGCCACGCTTGTCCTCCCGCCGAGCCTCTCCACACACCCGACGACGACGGCCTGCAGGAAACAGCCCAAGAGGTACTGGCTGCACGCCCTGGGCAGGCTGTCACTGGTCGTGATGCTGAGCAGCCCCGCCCCGTCGTGGACAGGGCCGTCCGGGTCCGGCTCGCTGTGCAGGTCGAACACGCGGTTCCCCACGATGGACGCGAGATGCGAAGGCCTGTCGGCATCGGGACCTCCACCTGTCTTGCCGTGCGCAGGTGCCGCCGTGCCTCGCTGCAGCCTCATGACATGGACCGGCAGTCCATGCGGATCTGCAGGCCGCCAGACCTGTTCCTCTGTGCCCGCCTCGACCACCGATGCGCACACAAAGGTGCCGAGGAAGATGCCCAGGGTCCCGGCCACCGTCAGGGCGAAGCTGTTTCCCTTGACAGTCCTGTCCAGAATGCGGTTCCGGCCGTAGAGGATCCATCCGTCAAACACAAGCACGCCGGCCTGTAGGGCGATCCCGAGGGTTAGGGCGACCATGAGCTCCCAGCCCCGGACTACGCCCACAGGCGAATATCAAGCACTCTGCCCACGAGGTGCTGTGGCTGAGGAGCTGCACCGCCACCCGCTCTCCGAACAGCGTGAGCAGAGGGCCTACGGCGCAGGGGCGGCCGGGTCAGCACGGGGGAGAGAAAGGGACCAGGCCAGGCTTCGTCTTGTGGAGATGGTGGCCATACCCAGGCCGCCGAGGAGATTGTTGGAGAAGTCGGCGCCATTCGCATCGACGGAATCGATCAGCGACCAAAGCAATAGCAGGGTCAAGGCGAGCATGGTGGCAGCCGGGCACGGATGGGCGGATGATGCTGCGCTGGGGAAAGAGATGGAAAGGAGACGGTGTCGCCGATGGGACCCCGGTGTCCGGGCTTCTGCGTCTGGCAAGGCAGACGCCCGGCCGCCAGACTGCATAGTGATACGTGATGAGAGAGCAATGGAGGGGTTGCAAGCCCCCGCCTGTCCACAGGATTGCGTGGACCTGCAGAAAAGCCAGTTTTCACTCCCGCTGCACATCGTGCTTTTCTCTCTTCGCGCTGGGCCTCAACAAGAACGAGTGTTTCCCAACGTTTTGTGTTTTTGACGGCTGTACGAGCTTGCGAGAAGGCGTTACCTCGTTTATGGCTGAACTCGTTGATTTGATTGTTATGTGACTTGCTTTGATCCACGGTGTCCTTATCACCAGATTGTAAGCAGTCACCCATGTAGGTCTCCTCTGTCGACTCTATGTTCTTCCTACTAACATCCACAGCCATCAGAGTGAGCAGCTCTTTCTCGGTCCTTCTCTCCTCTCCCTGGACGCTCGCCGTCCTTTGACTGCCCAGACAAGGCAGCCGGATCCTCGAGGCCACAGGGGAAGAGCTGTCCGAGACACCAGGCAGCGGTTTTATGAAGCGTAAAAGTACGTTCTCTAAAGGCCCAGTCGCGACGGACAGAAGAGTCAGAATCTGTCCTACAGGTCTCTTCCTATATTATCCTATCTTGCCGATACACTCTTCTCCTTTCTTCTTCCCTCTTCCCCCTCAAGCCAGCTCATGCATCTCGCCATGGTGGTTGTCGCCCTTGCCCCCGACGACGTCGCCGCCGGCCTCGTGGATCGTCGGCGGCACGCCCATGACGGCTGCTGCACCCCCCAAGGGCGCCATGGTCAACGCCGTGTGGCCCGTGGTCTGCGGGCTGATGGGCGCAATGGACGCGCCGGGGCCTGCAGACATGTTGCTGATGCTGCTCATGCGGCTGTAGTCGGGCGACAGCGGGCTGGCCGAGCCGGTGCGGTCGGGCGGCACGGCCATGGCCGCGACTGGCTGCGGGGCGTAGGTTGGCTGGGGGTAGCCGGGCTGGGGGTAGCCGGGCTGGGGGTAGCCGGGCTGGGGGTAGTCTGGCTGGCCGGGATGAGGCAGACCGCCGGCGACGACGTACGGGGGGAGCTTCTGCATGGACGGAGAAGAGCCGGGCGGAGGGGGCGGGGGCAGTGGTGACTGCTGCATCGGCGGCATCGGTGGCTGCAGCGGCTGCTGCTGTGCCTGGGCTTGGTTGCGTCTCCGGCGGACGAGGAAGAAGGCGGCCAGGCCGCCCAGCAGGGCCAGGGCGGCGACGCCCCCGACGGTGCCGCCGGCAATGGCGCCGACGTTGGACTTTTTGGACGACGCGGGAGACGACGCGGGAGACGTTGGGCCGTGGCCGGGCGTGGTGGTCGGACTGGTGGTGGGAACGGGCGTGGTGGTGCTCGGCGATGGTGTCGATGACGTCGATGACGTCGATGACGTCGATGACGTCAATGGCGACGACGACAACGAGGCGCCCCCGGCGCCAAAGCTCTCGGCCTCGGCAGCTGACGTGACGTCGGTGAGGACGGACGGCGAAAAGGCGCGGCCGTCGGTCTCGCCGGAATACGTCGTCAGGAGGGCCTGGACGGACGAGATGGCGTCGGTGTTGCAGTAGTAGGCATAGACCTGCAGGGTGCTGCCGCCGTTGATGCTGGCCGTGTTGCAGTAGGGGGCGTCGAAGCCGGAGCTGGGGGGGTTAGCCGGAGGTGAGAAGAGAGGGGGAGGAGCGGAGGAGAGAAGAGAAGGGAGACAGGAAAGGGGGGGAGGGGGGGGACGGAGAGAAACGAAGAGAAACGAAGAGAAATGAAGAAAACGAAGAGAACGAGCAGAAATGAAGACAGAAGAGAAAAGGGGAAGGGAAGGAGAAACGAAGAGAATAGAAGACTGGAAAGAAGAGGGGGAAATAAGGGGAAACGAAGAGAATGAAGAAGACGAAGAGAACGAACAGAAACGAAGAGAAACGAAGAGAAAAAAAGAGAAACAAAGACAAAGACAAAAGCCAAAGCCCACCATTTCAGCGTCAGCGTGTCCGTCTGGCAGCTGGAGTCACAGCCGTTGGTCGAATACCAGTACGTCTCGTAGTCGACGCAGTCGACGTGGAAGCCGCCGCACTCGGTCGTGTCGCAGCAGCCAATGTAGCCGAGGCTGCTGACCGTGATGATGGCGCACTGGGCCGCGTCGTTGTTGCAGGTGTAGGCGTTCTCTGCACGCGTCAGACGGGGACCAAAAACGGCACTCTCCCCCTCCCAGACTCACCCTCGCGCCCCGACAGAAAGCCGCACGTGTTGTCCTCGGCAAAGAAGACGGTCGTGGCCGCGTCGCTCTGGCGCCGCAGCAGCGCCACGAGATCCGGCCCCGGCGTCGGCACCGGGCTGATGCCGTCCGATGCCAGCACGGCCGTTGACGTTGCGCGGGCCTGCTGCAGCACCGCGGCCTCGACGGCCGCCCCGAGCACGGCAGCGCCAAAGAGGAGAGACGAAGCCATGGGAGGAGCGCGGGAGACGGATGACGGCGTAACGTGCAGGAAGAGCGAGGCGCCTGGGCGAGACTGCGGAGAGAGGAGAGCGGTCCCCTTTAATACAGGGGAGACAGATGGCAGCATCCCCCCCTCCCGATACGACGAGTACGAGAGCAGGCCGGCCTGTACCCTTCTGTTCCCTTCTGGCCGTGGACCAATGGCCGACTGCGTCGTGAGGAGCCGGCTAGCCTGGGCTGTCCTCCCGCATCCTCTGACCGACAGCGGGTCCACGGCAGCCAAAAAAGTCCGCTTGTCAGCATGTGGAAATGAGGCGCCGTGGTGTGTTGATATAGTGCCATGTACATAGTAGATGTCTAGATATCAGACGTGTTCTGTCGTGGGTGTCGCGTATCGCAGATGTCGTATGGCATAGGCACTGTCGCACTCCTACGAGTCAATACACCCACAGCTTTCCAACACACTGCCGTGCAGCTCTTCACCCGTCGCATCCATCCACGGGCACACCTTATTCCTGTTAACCTTGTTTGCTCCAGCCAATATCCCCCGTCAGCCCAACTGGCCGCTAGCAGCCTCTAGCGCTAACGAGCAGCCCTGGCCGCCTCTGCGCCACTCAACGTCGCCCTTTAGCGAGCGCGCTAGCCCTGATTGGCAGCCACCTGCCAGCGCAGGCTTACTCTGTTCCTTTCTGCAGGGGTCTTTCAGCCTCACTGCGCAGAGTACTACATAGTATGTACACGGAAACCCCTCATCTCCGAGCTGCAGCTTGGCAGGACGGAAATCTGCCCGTCATGCTTACGTTTTCCTCTTCGTCTTTTCGTCCCTGCCCCTGCTAACTGCCCATGCTCCTACGACGTACGACTTCAGCCTCCAATGTTGGATCCCGACACAGCAGCCGCACTCAAGTCTGGTCACTTTTTATTTTAGCATAATACAGCAGCATCTAAACAGAAATTTGCCTAAAGCCCAGCATTCTCTTGCTCCGTGCATTAACCTCGAAACATATTACCCGTGTCTTAGCCGTACCCGCCATCCTGTCCGTGTTCCTTTGCGCCGGCATTTACTGCTGTCATTCATTGTTGTCGTAACCATCGCAACGTCCCGTCTAAAAGAGGTGGAAAGAGAACAAGCCCGCAGAACGTTCTGCCAAAGACTGCAGCAGGTGCTGCAACTGCTGTTCACTGCATGTCAGACCTAAAAGACTGCCAGCGACGTAAACGACCGCGTCCGCCGCCGCTTATTGCGTGGCGACAGCGCCGGCGTGACAGCGATGCCGCTGCTCGACTCTTTTTTTTCCTTTTTTTCCTTTTTTTCCTTTTTTTCCTTTTTTTCCTTTTTTTCCTTTTTTTCCTTTTTTTCCGTTGCTTCCGTTTTTTCCGTTGCTTCCGTTGCTTCCTTCTTCTCGGCCTCGAGGCTGCCGCTGAATATGTTTGTGAGCGACCGTCTGTCGGCTCGCTTGCGCTTGCGGCTGTCTGCTGGTGCAACAGGCTCCAGCTCCGGCTTTGCCTCGGACGTGGACTCTGGCGTTGGCTCTGGCCTGGGCTCTGGCTTGGGTTCCAGCGTTGGCTCCAGAGTTGGCTCCAGAGTTGGTTCCGCTGCTGGTTCCGCTGCCGGCTCCAGTGCCGGCTCTGCTGCCGGCTCTGCTGCCGGCTCTGCTTCTGGTTCCGCTGCCGGCTCTGCCGGCTCCTCCGGCTCCCCTCCAAACAGGCTGCTCTCGTCCTGCAGGTCGCCCACGAGGTCCTGGCCCAGCGCGCGGCCGAGCCGTTCCTTGAGGCCGAGGATCGGCCACACGGGCACGCGGACGTGCTGGATGCGCAGGCCGGCGTTGCGCGTCTGGGCCGCAGCGGACGCCTTGGTGGGCCGGGCGAAGCGGCGCAGAAAGGCGGCGGTCACGGTGGTCGAGTAGACGAGAAACTCGCTGGTGTCGTCGTCGTGCGTGATGATGCGCAGCCGGACGTCGTGCAGGTCGGGCACGGCGGCGGCGCCCCTCTCGCGCAGGCGGCCGGGGCGCCAAAACGCGGGGGACGACCACAGCGCGCGGGCGGTGGCGGCTGCCGTGCTGCCGCCGTCGTAGAAGTGGGCCTGGGCCATGGCGAGGAACACGCTGACGAGGTAGGGGTCGCGGTCGGGGTCGGCGGGCACGAGGTGCTTGGACCGGAGCATCTGGAGCCGGCGGACGGGCGTGTTCTGGTAGTCGCCGCTGATGGGGCCGGGGACGATGCGGAAGAGGTTCTGGCGGATCATCGCCAGGTGCGCGCGGTTGACATAGGCCACGAGGGGGCCGGCCGGGCTGGGCGTGGCCGCCCCCGTGGCCTGGCTGTTTTGGCTGGCAGACCGGAGCCCGGCCGCGGTCCCAGCCCCGGCCGCGGCCCCGTCGCTGGCCGTGGTGCCGCCCGGGGCGAGGCCAAAGGACGAGATGGCGCGCGTGACGGCCGAGTCGAACGAGAGGTCGGCGGCGTCGGCGCCGCCCCTCCAGACGACGGGCACGCGCACGGCGCCGCGGAAGATGCGGTCGCCAAAGTGCAGGTCGAGCTCGGCCACGCTCTCGGGCCGCGAGAGCGCGGCCGGGTACAGCGCGGCCAGCACGCTCTTGATGGCGCGCGACTTGCAAAACGGCCGCGTGTCCTCGGGCGACAGCAGCGACGTCAGGTCGGCGCTCAGCGTCTCGGCCAGCTCCGACGGCCGCGTCGGGGATGCAGCCGCGACCGCCTCCGGGACGGACGGCACGGCGACGCGGTCCGTGGCAGCAAACTCGACGTCGAGCAGGCGCGGATGATTTTCCGTCCACAGGATCGGCAGGACAAAGAGCGACGCGCCGCAGTTCTGGCGCAGAATGTCGTAGAGCGAGCCCGGGTCGGGACACGCAGCCGGGCGGCGCCGGAACCGCGGCGCGCGAGGCCGTCGGACCTCCTTGGCCTCGCTATCCTGGTCGGTCATGTTGGCTCAACGGTTCACGACACCGGTCGTTTCTGAGGCGGCGGTCAGCACAGGGAGACAGATGGCGGGGACACACGTCTTGCATGCTTTCACGTACGTACCAGAGGGAGGCGACTGTCGCGAGCAGAGGACGGTCTTTATACGTCGTAGGACGCGACAACAGACGACCAGGCAGACGGTGCCCAACGAGGCGGTAATCAAAAAAAAGGCCGGAAACGGCAAACGGCACAAATGAGCAATGCCACGCAAACGAGGCGCGGTCCGATACCCAGCGAAGCGACAAGAACGACGGATCAAATCGGCCTCAGAACAAACGTCAGGTCGATACTGGTGTGCTCTTTGGAGGAAGGGGAGATGAAATGGGTTCGCGAAAAAGAGGCTCGCGAAAGAGTAGAGAGAGGGGGGCATTTCTGTTTGTTGCCTCGCAGGCAGGAAGTGCGAAACCCGCGCGTTAGCACGTGACTGTACGTCGCCACTTTGATGAGTCATGCACAGGCAGCGACGATTCGGTTGGGCGCCTGGAAGGTCAGGCAGGAATGGAGCCCGCCGCAGCTGGCAGTTTGCCCCCGAGACGCAGCAGCTTTTGGGCCAGACGTGCCACTCTGTGACCAACGATCCGGCCGAGCCACTCTCGCGACGGGCGCCCGACCATTTCTCTGACGACTGACCAACACGATGCCGGTATGTTGTCTGCTGTCTGCCTGTCAAAGGGACCTGTCCAATGGGCCTGTCGAATGGCCTCGTCCACCCCCTCGTCCACCGCTGCTAACCCCCCCCCCCTCCAGGCCTACAACTCCGTCTTCAACAGCGACCCGGCCATTGCCGAGGGCCGCATGGTCGGCAACATGCCGCTGCTGCCGCTGCGCACCAAGACGCGCGGCCCGGCCTACACGCTGCCGGCGACGGCGCTGCCGCCCAGCGAGGCGCCGGATCCGGACAGCGAGAGCTACGACATCCTGGACGAGGTGCTCGCGCTCTTCCGCGCCAACACCTTCTTCCGCAACTTTGAGATCCAGGGCCCGGCCGACCGGCTGCTCGTCTACGGCATCTGGTTCGTCAGCGACTGCCTGACCAAGATCAAGCCCGGCGCCAGCCTGCGCGAAGCCACAAAGGACGTCACCAACCTGGCCCTCGACACCAACTTTGCCGTGCCCGGCGACCCGGCATGGCCGCTCAACCAGGTCCGTGTCTCTGCTTCCACTCCCCTGCCCGCCACCGCGCCGCTAACCTTCCCCCCCCCCACAGATGTACGAACCCCCACGAGACCGACAAGAGTCCGAGGTCCTGCGCCAGTACCTCTCCCAGGTCCGACAGGAACTCGCCCAGCGCCTGCTGGCACGCGTATACGACGGCGACGCCGACGGCAAGCCCAGCAAGTGGTGGCTCAGCTTCACCAAGCGGAAGTTTATGGGCAAGGCGCTGTGAGGGAGGCTGCACGTTGGCAGAGGCGTTGCGGTCGACGCAAGAGCCCTTTTTTTCATTCTCGTGTCTACACAGAACGCTATTCTTTCTGACCTCCCATGAAAACCTGTCTGTAGCCGTTTATATGCCCTGTATGCCCCATATACGAATCCGGGTCGTTTGTTTCGTCTGCGTGCTCCTATCGTGTGCGCGTCGTGCTCACGCGGGCGGCGTGTCCTCCGTGCCGTCCTCCGTGCCCTCCGTGCCCTCGGTTCCCTCCGTGCCCTCCTGCGTCTTGCGTCGCTTGAAGCGGCCGCGCGCCGTGACGCGGCCCTCGGCCGGGAGGGCCTTCCAGCCGGTGAGAATGTAGCCCTCGGAGCCGCCGCGCGCCGTCATGAGCGGATGGGTGCGTCCGGGCAGCACCTGCCAGCGCCGGGCGCGGCTGGTCTGCACCGTGGTGCCGAGCAGCAGCATGGGGTTGAGGGGGAAGGCCGTGGAGCCGGGCCACAGCTCGGGGTCGCCGTCTGCGGTGTCTGCCGGTCCTCCCGTCGGTCCTCCCCGTCCCACCCCCCCCATCCAGGCTGCGCGTCGGCCGACGCTGAAACAGTCGGCCAGCGCGGCCAGCGGCTCCAGCGTCGGCGAGTAGACGGCCACGGGGGCGCCGCCGGCCAGCAGCGGCAGCGTGTGGCGCAGCGTCGACACCAGGTCCATGGTGGTGGCCACGACCAGGCCGGCAAAGCCGCCGGCCCGCGTGGCGTCGACGGCGTGCCGCGTGCGCGCCCAGCGCCGCCGCTTGCGGTAGTAGTTGCCGCGGCGGCCCGGCTTCCAGCCCGCCACGTCGTCGGGCGCGGCCTCCGGCGCCGGCGACGCGTACAGCGTGTCGCTCGCCGGGTCCAGCAGCTGCAGCCAGCTGAGGCAGAGCAGGTGGTCGGCCAGCGGGTGCGGCCCGTGGTGCGGGTCGGCGTGGTCGAAGCCAAAGTACCGCAGGTAGGCCAGGTTCGCCTGCGTGTTGGCGTGCACCACCGTCAGCGTGTTGGCCAGCGAGAACGGCGCCTGCAGGTCGTCCCGTCCGTGTTTGGGTGGCCGTCGGGGAGTGTGTGTCTGGGACAGTGTCTGGGACAGTGTCTGGGACTGTGCCTGGGACTGTGTTCGGGACTGTGTCTGGTTCTGGTTCTGGCTCTCAGCCTGGCTCTGGCTCTCGTTCCGGTTTTCCGTCTGCGTGTCTCGCACGTCCTCCATCTCGTCGTCCTTGTCAACATCCGGCTCGCCTTCGTCAACAGCCGGCTCGCCCTCTGCCCCCCCCTCCTCCCTGTCGTTGTGCAGGATCCCCATCCTCTCGGCCATGGCCGCCACCAGGAGGCCGCCCGTGTCGTCCACCACCAGCCAGCGTCCGCCTGCCAGCTGCGAGGCGATGTCTGGCCGTCCCGTGGACGGCAGCTCTCCGTCTGCCCCCTCCCCTCCCTCCGTCTCCTCCAGGAACCGGTCCCGCCCCCCGTAGTGCACGTTCGCCCAGCAGCCCAGCAGCGCGGTCATCTCGTCGCGCAGGCCCAGGATCTTGGGCCCGACGTCCTTGTCGTCCAGCAGCCAGTTGCCCAGCGAGCACACGTCCAGCGGGACCACGGTGAAGCGGCGGATGTACTTTTTCGCCTTGAGCAGCTTGTACTTGGCCAGCGAAAAGGTCGTCTTCTGGTCGAGCGCCGCGTGCGAGAGCAGCAGCTTGGCGATGAGCGCCTTGCCGGCCCCGGTGCCCTCGCGCTTGAGCTCCTCGATCTCCTCCGTCGTGAGCGCCTGGCGCGCGCTGGCGTCGAGCACGTCGCGGTTCGACCGCGCAATCACCGCCTGGCTCTCCATGTCGATGAGGCTGTACTCGACCGCGTCCTGGCCGTCCGGCCCCGCCAGCACCGGCAGCTCGGCCGCATCGTCGCCCTGGTCGCCCTGGTCGCCCTGGTCGCCCTGGCCCTGCGCCATCGCCTTGGCCTCGTCGGCCAGAATGTCCGCGTGCAGCTCGGCCGGCGGGATCACGCGCAGCCGGCAGAAGCTCTCGTCCGCCTGCCGGTCCTGCAGCTCGTACGTCACGTGAAAGGGCCGTTCGATGATCAGGTTGCTCGGAAAACTGCCATACTTGCCCAGCGAAATCGTCCTGTCCCCCGTTTAGCACAATCTCTTTGCCCACCCAAAACAACAGGCTCGCTCGCCTCTCCCACTCACGTATTCGGAACGACCTCGAGAAAGCGCACGTGCTCCGACGGCAGCTTGAGGCCAACCCAGGCGTGCGGTCGCACCACGGAAGACATGGCGGCAACGTTGTGGTCGAAAGGCTGCACCGTCTTTGGCGCAAAAGAAAAAAAAAAAACTGGCCAAAATTGGGGAGCAGCAGATTAGCTAATTGGCACGATTGCTAGCGCCTGCTAGCGGCAACGCAGCCTCGCCTGCAGTTGAAGACGAACACAACTGTTTTCCTCTAATACTTGGACAGGTACAAATATATACACAACGTCCTCGGACAATACAATCTTCCACACATCCCACACAACGTCCCGGATACTTGACAATACAATGTTCTACACATCCTCCCGCACTCATACTTGGACAATACTCTACACTCGTGCAGAAGCACAATTAATAACACTCGTTCCGATGCCTAATATGTCCTTAACCCACCACCTTTCGGCCAGTAAAGCCAGGGAATATGGTAATTCACACAAAAAGAAAACCCGTTGTTGCCTCCGTCCACCCACACCTCATCGTAGCATCTTCCGTCTCTGGCCCACCACCTACTCATGACTGCGCCACGTCGATGATCCGGTTGATAATCGCAATCATCTGCGACACGTTCTTCGCGTTCCGGTCGCCCACAGGAAGTCGGCCCAGCACCAGCTCGAGCCGACTCCGGATGTGAGCCAGCACGGTCGGTGTGATCTCGCGTGTTTGGTCGTCCTGTGTGTATCGTTAGCAAGGACGCAACAGTAGGAGAACCAAACCCCCCCCCACACACAACACCTACCAGCTCGTTTGCCACCTGGAACAGATTCAGAATCACCATCTCCACCCACGACAGCTTCTCCGGCAGCAGTGCTCCCTCCAGATCCTGCGTCACCGTCGTGCCCACCGACAGCAGCAGCAGCGGCTGCAGGTTGTTGATAATGTCCGGCGGCTGCTTCACCAGCACCATGCGGAACAGCTTCTCCTCCTTGTCGTTGCTCTGCAGCCACCGCATCATCGCGTCGTCGTACTTGCCGTTGTGCAGCAGCTCCTCGATCATGGCCGCCACCTGCTCCAGCTCGGCCCGCTCGCGCTCCTCCTGCGGCTTCGGCGCATACAGCACCCGTGGCTGCTGCTGCTGCTGTTGCTGCAGCTGCAGCTGCGACGGCGGCGCATGGGGCGCCTGCGGATGCGGCTGGCTGGCGCTCGAGTGCTGCGACGGAGACGTGCCCGCCGCCGTGATCTGGCTGGCCACCCGGCCCGTCGGGCTGTGGTACAGGCTGCTCGGCCCGCTGTCAAAGCCCCGGTGCGGATGCTGTGCCTGGCCGTGATACTGCTGCTGCGACGCGTGCGACGGGTGCCCCGAGAAGCCCTGCTGGAATGACTGTGCGTGTTGCTGTTGCTGTTGCTGCTGCATCTGGGACTGAGCCTGGGCCTGGGCCTGGGCCAAAGCTTGAGCCTGAGCTTGAGCTTGAGCCTGGGCTTGAGCCTGGGCCTGTGCCTGTTGTTGGGCCTGTTGTTGGGCCTGAGCCTGGACTTGTGCCTGGGCCTGGGCCTGGGCCTGGGCCTGGGCTTGCGTCTGCACCTGTGCTGCCTGGTTCTGGAGCCGCTCCTGCATCTTGAGCAGCTGGCCCTGGTACTGCGTCTGCGACGTCGCCATCGTCGACACGGTCTCGGACAGCCGCGTCAGCAGCGACGTCAGCGAGTCCATCTTGCTCTCCTGCGCAATCTGCAGCTGCTCCAGCTCGGCCAACCGATCCGACACCCGCTGGTGCAGGTTGTGCGCCACGTCCCGCACAGCCTGTGCCGACACGTTGGTGATGGCCGGGATCACCTGGCTGGACACCACCCGGCTGATCTGCTCGTCCACCTCGCGCGACACGGCCACCACCACCTTGTCGCTGATCGCCTTGGACACCTCCTGGCTGCGGAGGCTGTTGGACACGTGCACCGGCAGCGACTTCTGCAGCTCCCGCTGCAACACGTTGGTCACCTGGCTGTTGATCTTGCCGCTCAGGTTCTCCGTGATCGACTGCACCACGTTGTCGCGCAGAGACGGCACCACCCGCTTCTCAAACTCCTCCCGCACAATCTTGCTCAGCACCTGCTCCGTGTTCTTGTTCAGCACGTCCGACACCAGCTCCAGCAGCTTCCGCTGCTTCAGCTCAAAGTCCGCGTCCCGGGACCGGAACTGCTGGTTCACGTTCTTCTTGATGTCTTCGTACCCCGTATGCACCGAGCTGGACACGAGCTCGCAGATCCGCGCCTCCATGGCGTTGATGCGCGAGTCGATCGCCTCGCTGACAATCGTCGGCGCCGGCGACGAAGAGCTGCCCCTCGTGGCTTCGGACGCCTTTGTCGAGGCCGCCACCGGACCCGCAGAGTCGCGCTCGGCGACAGCGGCAGCAATCACCGTGGACGAGCCCGTCGAGCTGGCAGCCGGAGACTTCTTCTTCCGCGTCTTCTTCTCCGTCTTGTGCACAGAGCCCGTGCTGATCGCATTCCCGTCGTCCTCCCTGGCCTCGGCAGCCTTGGCATCCAGCGCCGGCGGGCTGGCGTCGGCCTGCTTGCGAGACACAAAGTCCTGTGCCGAGCCGCTGTTTTGCAGCAGCTGTCGCGCCGTCGCACGCGAGGCAATGACGCGCGGCGCGGGCTGCGACGCCGCCGTGGCCGTGGCCTCTGTGCCATTGGACTCGGCCGGCAGCACCGGCTGCTGTGGCGACTTGAGTCTTCCGATCTTAACCTTGCCAGACTCGACCGCGTCCACAGGGTTCATAACCTTGTTGTCCTTCGTCCACCCCAGCTCGCTCTGTCGGATGAAGATGCAGCTAACACCCTTGGAATGCATGGCGTACAGCTCAAACAGCGTCGGGTCGTCTCCGTCCATGTTGGACGCCGGGTTCTGGAGAATGTCCAGACTGCGCAGCGATCCCCGGCTGGTGAGCGAGTACTCGCGCAGCCCGCTGATGACCGCCGTAGACTCCGGCTGCGGGATCGTCGTATCTTGGGCCGTGAGGCGCTGGATGTAATCCACCTGCGACAGACTTCGCATGGCATACTTGGGCGCAGACAGGTGCAGAAAGTACACAGAGTTCCGCGTAGGGTGGCCAACCACAATCATGCCTGTGGGCGGGTGGTACATCACACTGCACACAGCATCAGACTCCTTGCTGTGTGGGAGGTTGAACTCTTGCACCGGCTTGGCGAGGGCGAGATCCCACAGCTGCAGCGTGTGGTTCTGCTTCATGCCCACAATCATGTATCGCAGAGCACAGCCCTTCTGGTACGGCCGCAGCTTGTCCAGCAGGAGCACAGACGTCGGCCATGCCTTCTCGCCATCGGGAGTGGTCGTGAGCGTCATCAGAGGCTCGGCCACCTCCATAAAGGTGTGTGCCGGCTGGGGATTGCGCGGGTCAGAGTCGTCCTTCGTGGCCGTCAGGTCCCGCACGTCCCAGAACTTGACCTTGCCAGACTTGTCCAGCGAGACAACGACGGTGTCGTCCTGGCTGAACGTAAAGTCCTTGCCGGCCTTGCCCGTGTTGATCTTCAGCGAGCACTGCTTCGAGAGCTTCTCCGTGTCGACAACGCGGTCGTGGCCGGGCTTGAAGAGGTTGTTCTTCATAATGTAGCTTGGCCACACAATGTTGATCGACTTGCCGCGGCCAACGGCAAAGTATTCTGGGTGGTTGGTAGACGTGCGCGCTCTGGTCTTGAGAACACCTCCCGGAGCATCTCCCTCGTGCGACGCAATGGGCGGAAGGGCAAATCCGTACAGCTCCGGGTGGGCATACTCGAGATGATCCTTGTCGCCGTCGCGCACCTGGACCCAGTAGACCGTGCCACTGATGCCCGTGCCTATGATAGAGTCCTTGGGAACCGCACCCTCCTCCGGATTGCTGCACGACATGGCCACGTTGAAAATCCGGTCCTTGGTGTCGGTAAAGAGCTTGGCATCCCTCCCGTCAGACTGCCGGATGACGCGCAGGCCGCCGGCCTTGGACATGCCGTAAACCATGTAGTTCTCCGAGGCAGCAACCAAGTTCCTATCAATCTGGTCGAACTCCTTCTTGAGCCGCGCAATGTCAAGGATCGAGTCCTCGTGAAAGACGGGGCGTGTTTCCCTGTCGTCGTCCTGCACTTCAATAGAGATCCAGGGCTTCATGGGGAAATTGTACACCTTGACAAGGGCAGGGGACTCTTCGACGGCAACGGCCTCATCTCCGTCTGCGTCTGCGCTCTCCCAGCTGTCCGCCACGGCAGCCTGTGCCTCCTGTGCTTCCTCGTTACCGGCAACAGGGGTCCCCTTGGCCGGGTCCGAGGACTCGTCAGCATCCTGGGAGTCCTGCTTGTCTTCCGCTTCAGCGAGCTTCTTGCCGTCGTCAGCCTCACTAGCCGCGTCACCGTTTACGGCCGTGCCGTCCTCGCTTCCCGCGAAATGCTTTTGCTGGTCCTCGGAATCGGTGGCATCGACGTCTTTGGCGTCATTCTCCGCGCACTCGTAAGACACCTCGTGAACGGGCGACGGAGACGCCACCGTGCTCGGCTTGGAGAGGAGCGACTCCGGCATGTTGTTCGGTGCTTTGTTGTCGACCAGCATCTGCTGCTGGACAGGCTTCTTCAAAATCTGCACTGCAGCGGTGGCCAGCGTCTGGGGTGCCGAGGGCGGGACCGAGCCCGAGGCACCCGGCGTGGCAGATGACCGGGACGTGCGGCTGACAGGCGACGAGACGCCAAGCCCATCAAACGGGTCATGGTGGTGAAAAAGAGGAGTGGTCGACGACGTGGCTGTCGGCAGCTTGGAGGTAGCACTGTTTGTGGCCGTCGGATCCGGGGACCCGTAGAACTTGCTAGACTGGACGGGAGCCGCGGCCGCGTTTTCAGCAGACGCGACGGTGGGCTCTGTAAACGAGCCAAACGCACTCCGCTGGCCATTCTGGACATCGCCACCGGGCAGGGGCGAGCCGCCGTTGGAGTTGTAGGTCTCGGTCGAGAAGGTGTCATTGGACTGGCTGGGCTTGGGCCGGTTCAGCAGGTTCAGCAGGTACTGCTGGGTCTCATTCGACTGCGACGTGGACGACCACGATGCCGAGCCGGGAGCGGGCGGCTCCGCCTTGGGCGGCTCGTCCTTCAGGGCGCCCTGCATAAGGGCAGCGAGAAGACCGGTGGGGTCGGACTGCGCCGGGGCGGGCGCGTGAATCATGCTGGGTGGGAGCGATGTCGCCGTCTGCTGGACGTCGGGCTCGCGCGGGGCCGGGTTGTAGGCAACGGCAGGAGGCTGGGACAGGCTGCTGGGAGCGCTGTGCTGGCCGCTGAACTTTAGGAGGTTGAGCAGGTGAGAGCTAGTCGCCCGCTCGCTGTTGGGGCGTCCCGAGCCGATAGAGGACATGAACGGTGGGAACTGAGCATTCGGAAATCCACTGCCGACGGGAGGGGTCGGTGCAGAGGGCAGAAGAGAATTTGAGACGCCCTGGGAGATGTGCATGGCAGGCTGGTGTGCCGCAAAGGACGGAGAGGCACTGGGAGAGTCTGAACGTTCCTGCGGGTAGTACAGCTCGGCTGGAGACCGGAAGGAGGACACGTGTGATAGTGCGTCATGTGTCTGTGGCACTACAGAGGAACCAGCGGTGTCTTGGTTGGACTTGCGACGCAGCTGAGCCAGAAGTGACTCCAGGCCCGAGCCGGCTTCGGCCGACGGGCCGTTGCTGCCGTCTGTCGACATCTCAGAGTGCATCTGTCGACGACGACGGCGGGTGACTGAGAGAACGGGCGATGAGGCTCCAGGAAAGCAGGTGAAGAAGGTGAGAACGGGAGAGAAGGAGGGGAAAGGGGGGGGATGGCTGGCAGAGCAGCGAATTATCGGTGAAGATATACCGGGACGAAAAACAGAGGGCGCAGTGGGGAAAACCGCGATAAAGCACGCAATATAAAATGGAAACGCAGAAAACAAGATGGAGCGCTATAATGTGCGGGAGGGGCTTTTGATGACGACTCTCTGCACTGTCTGCGATGCGTATTCGTGGCTCTGCGCAGATGCAAAGACGTTTTTTAGGAGCTGGGTTTTCTGTTGGGTTTTGGGATGGAGTTGAGTTTTGAAAAAAAGCCTGCTGTTAATTTCTGAGCCTTCTGCTTTTCTTTTTTTCCCGTTTTGCTTGTTTTGGCCTGGGTTGGGCACTTATCGGTCAGGCTATGGCTACAGTAATCGTAAAAGCGGTAGCACTGTGTGCTCAGAGCATGTCGACAGGAGACTCTGCACTCTGGATCCCCGTTGTGCAGTCTGTGCTTGGTATCCGAGAGTTCCCTGTGCTCTGTCCTACCTCGAAATCATGTCAGCTCGCATTCAACCGACAGGCGGGGCCTTTTCGTGAGCTCTGTGCCGCGTCGTGAAAAGCTTCTGGGAGCACCGTGTGGCACTGTCCCAGTTATATAATCTGGGGCACGTGCAGAACGTCACGATCACGGCAATAAGAACCCTTTTCAACACGACTTTCCGTCGACACACGTATCCCGCGACGCAACAGCGACATGCTCGTCGACGCATCCTAGCGACGGCCACCGAGCTACATTGCGATTTTGCGCTTGCCGATGCAGGCACCCATACAGTAGCCTGTGTTTCCAGCCCGTCTCTGCGCCCTGTCGTTCCGCGCCTCGTTCGCACAACGGCCAAACGGCCTCATCTCACTCCATCAACATGTTTTGCCTACGGAGGTATATGGATCTCTTCCTTGGCGGCCCCCTCCCCCTGCTTTTTTTTCTCTCTCTTCTCCAGCGTATCGCTCATGCGCGCATACTGACGCTTGCTCCAGCTGGCTTCCGCTCCTCTTTATCCCCACAAACGCATCGCCTACGTTTATCTTCCTGTTCTTCGTGTGCACATACTTTCTGAACCGGCCGTGCGTGTACTGCTCGTTTCTCCTCCTCATCCTGTTTCTCACGAGCTGCAACTGGTCCGACCGCTGCTTCTTCGACTTTGGCAACAATTGGTTCGAGCCGCGAGAGTCGGCCTTTACGCCGGCCGCCATGCAGCCGGCGGACAGCTACAACGGGACGGTCGTGCTGGATGACGGGTATGGAGCCACGGCCGAGCTCGTCTTTGACATGATCAAGACGACGGTATCTGCGGTGGCGGGGGCCACGGCCGAGAAGCTGTCGCACACAGAGGCGGAATGGACGGGCGTCGGCATCGAATGGCTTAGGAGCCTGCTCGGCCGGAGAGAGTGGAGGATAGACTGCATGGACGTAAACATTCGGTTATGATAATTTCCAAGGCTCATGCATGGGCACCCCTCCGAGGTGCTTGTTGGAGATTGGATAAGCGGGAGGTCACGGTTGTCTGGTTACAGAGGCATCATTTAGACTGATTTATGACAACTTTCTCTCCCATTTCACGGGGCGCGCATTATGACCTGTTTGCCCTCGTGTACCAGTCTTCAAGTCCAGGCAGACAGAAAGAGTCAGTTCAGAATAGGCAACTATTGCAACGCGTATTGTTTCATCACCGTGCTCTTTTCCTCCAGGAGACGTCCCAAGAGATTTTCACGTAATTTAATTAGCTTCGTTGCGCAGATCAGCTTTATGCCGACCACAAGTTGCATATGCGCACCCAGGGTTCACAGAATCCCTTCCAGTGGTTGATATGGAATTGATACTACGCTGTACAGGTGAGCAACACGATACTTTGTATATCACCGCTGCATCTGCTTTTGAACGGGCTGCATGATGCTCTCACAACGCTGTCTCTACTGGCATTATCTCTACAAGGTCAGTAGCGATGCGCATGTGTTTGCTAGAGGCTCTCAAGTGTGCATGTCTTTAAATAGCGCTTCCTAGTCGGGAAGCACGGTGGCCTTGCCATGTCCTATTTGAGGCCGCGAGACGGCATCCACCAGCAATCTTGGGCAGAATGTGGATTAGTTTGAAGGTGCCTATTCCTTGTTTTATGCAGAAATTAGACCGGCGGCCAGCAACAAGATACTTCCATTTGTCTTTGACAGTAATGGGAAAGTGCGCCGGCAGGGATTTAATAATAGAACTTGCCGGCGGCGGAGATTTGGTGTTTTCAGCATGTTTTAGTGTAATTACGTGCTGTGAGTTCATGCTCCGTCTAGATCACGTGGGTATGCGAGAGGCTTTTGAAATGAATGCACGGCGCTAGACAAGGGATCTGGTGTGGCACGTGAGCCGGGCTGTGATTTGTAAGAATGACGAAACATGGCGCATTTAGTGCTGTTTCTGTCTTGATTTTCTGGTTGTGGCTCTGGCACGATACGAAGCACCAGACGCGTGGGGAAGCTGCTGCCAGCCAACCGGGGATGTGGCTCGCGCAGCTTGGCAATGGTATAAGGGAGATGGAGCATCTACGCAGACAAGGGAAATGATTGCAAATCCGGTCACCACAGAAAGGTGGGGCAAGACCCCTTCGCCGCTAGAACGTTCTACCAGGGCCCAGGCCACGGCTTTGTGGCCTGAGATAACCAAGATTTGAGTGCCGATGTCCAACATTTCCACATCTGTACCGCACACCGAGTCCACGGCGGTTTGGCGCAGCTCTGGTGCAGCAGCCGGGCGCAGCCGCCGACAAGAGGGCAGGCGAGTGACTGCAGAGATCGTCGTGCTCTCGCCCATACGATCGACCACCGGAAGGGCAGGACAGCTTGTGCGAGCTGGACGGTGGCCTCGTGGCGATGCTGGCGATGCTGGCGGGGCAGGCTGCACGTTCTCGTAAGATGCAGCAGCCGTGCGCGCGTTGCTGCGGGCTTTCCGTCTGGGCACTTTCTTGTTCTGCGGCAAAGGACGACTATGACGTTGTCACAGCGCCACGAGGGACAAGACGTCTAGCGGTGCCGCAGACGACCTGGGACCATTCCCGTTCTGGAGGGCGGTTTTTTTTTTTTTTCCTTCCCTGCAGCTGCTAAAGATTAGCGCTGCCCCTTTTCTTTTGTGTACGGAGCACGATCGAGCATTAGGTCAAGCAAGCCCCAACAGCCGGTCGTTTTTCTTGATTGCCGCGCCGTTGACCCCCTAGAACGGGCGAGAACAGACAAACGCGCGATGTTGACAAAGAAAGGTGGAAGTCAGAAGAGGAAAAAGGGCAGAACTGGAAGAGGGAGAGTGTGGTTTTTGTCACTATTTTGTTACTATGTAAGATACTATTTTATTATGATTTATTACTATTTTATTAAAAACGGATTAAAGGCGGCCATCACCTGTTCCGCTGCGAGGGAGCCCTTGGCAGAAAAGGTCTGGCACGGGAAGATATGACGACATAATATCCGCACTCGCTCTGACAGGGTCGCCGAGCATGCGCCAACTTGCCCGCCAATCCGCCGTACCTCACTACTGCAGCAAGCCCCATATACTGCCACCCCAGCCTAATCGGAGGCATAAACCAGACTACCCTCATTCCGGTAACTTTCCAGGATAGAACGTCCCAAGTCGACCTGCCTGCCTGGGTTTCGTTTTGCTGCCCTGTTTCCTTGCTGGCGAAACCTGTCGATCACACTCCCCCCATAACGGCAAGTGCACCTGGTGGCCACTTTGCGTCTCAGCGTCGCTCCTGCCTTCTTTCTGCTCGTTAGCACGTCTCCCTTATTTTCGCCCTCCCTATTTTTAGTCGCCCATATTCGCCTGCTCGCCTGCTCGCGTTCTCGCGTTCCATTCCGTCGTCCTCTTCTGCCTCTCTTTTCACGCAGCCCATCCGCCCGTCTGCAGCACCGCCTCTTCCGCCACCCAACCTCGTCTTTGCCACACACCCTTCTGCCGTTACTCAGTCCCCTCTCATCGAGCCCGCCAACCGCACGAGAACAACCCACCGACATATCTACGCTCGACAAAATCACCAACCAAAAGAAGCGGCTCGGCCCAAACCACGAGCAAAAATGTCTTGTTAATAACAGCGCAGGCAATTCCCGATCCGACCTTTGCAACACCAAGCACAGCCCTCCTCTGTCTCTCCCCCCCCCCCCCCCCCCCCCCCCCCCCCCCCCCCCCCCCCCCCCCCCCCCCGCCCCCCCCCCCCGCCCCCCCCCCCCCCCCCCCCCCCCCCCCCCCCCCCCGCCCCCGGGCCCCCCCCCCCCCCCCCCCGCCCC
>JANSMH010000284.1:0-32731 GCA_029299595.1 Grosmannia serpens
AACGGCGGGGGGGGGGCGGGGCGAGGGCCGGGGGGCCCACCGGGGGGCCCGCGAACACGCTCGGGAGCAGCTGGGGGATGTGGAGGGGGGGGGGGGGGGGGGGGGAGGGGGGGGGGGGGGGGGGGGGGAGGCGGCACGGAAATCCACACTAACCCTGCCTTGTACATAGATAGTACTATGTATCGCGCTGCTGATAAGCCCGGCCAAGGAGAGGCCATACACATATCATTCACAAATACCACAAAGGGCACAGCCGCACTCCTTTTTTTTTTTTTTTTCCTCCGGACCCCTGCCGCTCGCGCCCAGGACGATACGGAGCACGATAGACCAGACACACACTCGCTCCGTTTTCGCGCTCGTATTTGTCGAGTGGGCACGGCCAGCACATGTGATTCTTGAAGCTGCCTGAAATCGACGTCTCGGGTGACGATCCACGCGCTGGTCAGGTTGCAGACTACGGAGTAGAAACCCCCCCTTCTCCGAGCAAAAAAAAAAAAATAGGGGATCGCGATAGCTGACCGGATGCAGGAGGTGGCCAGGGGGTAGCCACTGACGATGGGACCTGCTCCAACGACAGGGGTTGAGGCTTGCTCCGAGTACTCGTATCTCACTTGTGAGATACTCGTAGTTTCCTCTTATTTCCCGCCCTTTCTCCACCAAAGGACAGAAAAAGGGCGAAAAAAAATTTAATACAAAAAAAGGACAGGTCACACCACGTGCCATCGCCAACTATAGCACACACTTATCTTGCATACAGACGGTTCTCACGGCACACCTTCCACTTACGAGCCTATATTCCGCGTCCTTCTCTCCTCCGAAGAAGCCCCCATTCCCGTCCCAGCCCGGATCCACCCGCTCAGGGCGGCCTGCCGGTATGGTCGCCGGCCTTGCCGACCAGCAGCAGAATAAAAATAAACGCGCCCAAAATCCAAAACGCATCGTGCATGTTCCTTCACGCAGGAACCCGACAAGCCGGACACGCCGCGTCTCCCCTCCCCCCCCCCCTGGGGAAGAGCGATCTCCGATAGAGCGCCTTTGTGCAGCCGTGTCCGATGCTTGGCGATTCCTCTCGTGCATGGTGGCAATTGTACGATATCTCGCGAGCCGTGTCGCCGCTCTCAGACGTCCACTTGCAGCCAGCGGTCTGTGCGAGGCCGTTCGCCGGGACAAGTCCTCTTTTGGGCGAGAGGCCCAAACACACAGGGTCTACGGAGTACAGAGTACAGAGTACAGAGTACAGAGTACAGAGTACGTTAAAAAACATCGAAAAAGGGCAGAGCAAAAAAAGGCTCAACTTTTATCTCGTTGCCAACCTGCTATGTATGCCGAAAACACGTGATATAAAACATGCGCAACCAACAAAATCCCCGGATAATCGTCGTACGGCGTAGTCGTTTGTACAGCTCCGGAGCAAAAGAGCTGGTGATAAAATAGTAGACCCGTGCATGCAGCCTCCCGTCTCTTGAACCGTCTCTAAAGCGTGAAGGTTGCATGTCTGCCCAGATGCTCCCTTTTTTTTCATTCATTTCTTTATTGTTTCTTCCATTGATGCCATGGCCGATTCCCGGTTCTCTAGTGTCCAGTCCTCTCCACCCCCCCACCCCCCCTCACTCGCCATCCATCGTGGCCGTCTCGTCCTCGCTCACGTGGATATCCACGGCCTTGCCCGAGTCTAGGTCGTCATCGTCATCGTCGTTACCCGGCACCACCGTGTGCACCTGCGACTCCTTGCGCGCCCACATCTCCTGCCGAATGTCCTCCATGCCGACCTGTGCCAGCAGATCGGGCGGTGGCGGTGCCGCTGCCGAGGATGTGGGCGACGACGCGGCCGACGGGAGCAGGCTGTCGTCCCCGTTCTCGTCCTCGCGGGCCGTCGACAGCTCCAGCTGGTCCACCTCGACCTGGTCCGAGCCGAGCGAGTTGCGTCTGTTTCCAAAGTCGTTGCCGCTGCTCAGCCCGCCAAAGCTCCACGACTGCTGGTCCCACGGCACATTGTCGCGGATGCCACCCGTCTTGCCGGCCCCGAACCGGTGGCCGCGGCCCTCGTCGTCGTCGTCGTCGTCGTCCATGTCGATGGACCGGCGCGGCCGCTGCTCCACGTGTCGGCTGCTGCTGCCGCCGGCGCCGCCGCCGCTGCCAAAGTTGAGGACGCGCGTGGACCCGACCGGCCGCGCGTGGAAGTCGGCCGTGTCGCCGTCGCTATCCTCCTCGCCGGCCGAGTCCGCCGCCCTCAGCTCCCGGATGTGGATGCCGTGGGCCGCCGGGGCCGTGAGGGCCGGCTGGTCGTAGAGATAGTCGTGGTCGTCGCCGGTCGCTGCCGTCAGGCTGCTGATGCTCCCGCTGCTGCTGTTGCGTGTCTGCGAGGAGCTGTCGTCGTGGCTGCCACTAGCCAAACCAGGACTTGCGCCCTGACGACGGAGACCCGCTCCGGCTCCGGCTCCTTTCGATGCGCTCGACCACCCAGTTAAGGAGGAGCCTGTGCCGAGACGCCGACCTTCCCCCGACCCCCCGCCGTCCGATGCGTCCGCGTCGTCGCCCATCTCGCGGCTGAACCGGTCCGCGATCTGCCGGAACCGCGGGCCGCCCAAGGGCACATCGGATCGCCGTCTGTAGAACAGCAGGTAGGCCGATGCCGACACCACCCGGCTGGGGTCGCTGACCCTCGACACCGACGAGTCTGATCCGTTAGAAACACGTCAACCGTAGAGGGCGGCTCTGCTTGCTGCTCCCGGTACTCACCGTTGTACTCGTACCACTGGCTGTCGATAAAGTTCTTGGCAAAGGCCGTGTAGTGCCCGCCGCCAAGACCGCCCCAGTGGTCGTCCACGCCGATCAGGTCGTAGATCTCGTGCTTGCCCGTCTGGCGGTCCAGCACCCGCTTCGTCAGGTCCAGGCCCACCACGGGGAACTCGACGCGCGTGTCCAGCTTGTCGCGGCGCCAGCCGCTGGAGCTGAACCGCTTCAGGTGCACCACCAGAATGTCCGGCGTCTTCCACAGATCGAACTTCTTGCTCGCCCGCCGGTGCTCCTTGCAGCGCGGGCAGTACCACGTGTCGTTCTCCGACAGGATCTCCTCGCGCTCAAACTCGTCCAGGCACTCGTCCAGCGTCAGCCCGTGCTTGCGGCGCGAAAGCCGCTGCCGCTTCTTCTCGTGCAGCTCCGGGTCGTCGATGACCGGCAGCGGATCGGCGTACGTCGGCTCGCCGCGGTGCTCGTCCTCGGCGCTCTCCTTGCCGTAGACCGCATCCCACGCTCTCGGGCTCCAGTCCACGACGATGCCTTCGCCGATGCGCACCAGCGGCGCGTCGTCGCCGCTCGACGTCCCCGACGTTCTGGATTCCTGCGACGCCATCGGCTGGTCTCCGTCCTCTGTCGTGTCGAGAGCCTGGTTCGCCTGGTTCGCCTGGTTCGCCTGGTTCGCCTGCGACACAACCGTCTGCTGGAACTGCCGTGGGCGACGCTTTACGCCCTTGGTCACGTACGTCTTTTGGTTCTTCATCGCCTTCCGCCGACCACCGACTTTGGTGGCGGCGCTGTGGCGGAACGCGAGTCGCTGTTCGGTTAGCAGAGGCAGAGGCAGAGGCAGAGGGTAGGGTAGGGTCCTTGGATAACACCCACCTGCACCACCGGAGGCCCACTGTCCTCCTCCTCGGACTCGTCGACCATGCGGGTCACGTCCGACACGACCGGCTCCGGTGTCGGCGCATCCCCGCCGGCGCTCTCGTTGTCGTTTTCGCTGCCGGCAGCACTGTCCCACGTGCTCGGGCTCCGCGTCTCCTCGTGGCCGCCGACCACGGCTGCCGGCGGCTGTGGGATCCGCGAGCGCAGCTTGGCGTAGATCTTGTCGTCGGTCGATCCGGGCCACCGGATCGGAATCGTGTTGCTCGCGTCGTCAAAGTAGCTCATGTCGAACAGGTTCTGCAGCTCCCCGGCCAGATACGTGCTGGGATCCGCCACCCACTTGGGCCGGCGCCGGTTGTAGCTGTAGAGGGTCTTGGCCGGGGCCGGCTTGGACTTGCACTTGGACGTCGACTGCGCCTGCGTCTCCGCCTCGCCGTCGTCCCGCATCGTCACATCGACCAGGTCGTCCTCGCTCTCGACCGACTTGGCCGTCACCTTGCTGGAGCCGGAGGAGTCCGCGTCCGAGACGCTAAAGACGCCCTCGGTGCTCGAGCCCGAGCCCGAGCCCGAGCCCGAGCCGTTCGCGTTGCTGGTGCTGCTGCTGCTGCCCGCGTCGGACGACTCCTCCTCGGCCTTGGCAAACTCGGGCCACGTCGAGAAGGAGGCGACCTTTTCGAGAATCTTCCGCCGGATAATGTCCTCGCTCCGGGCCTCGTCGGGCGTCAGGACGATAAAGTGCGCCGGGCTGGCCGCGTTGCTGCCCTTGACGCGCCGACTGCCAGAGTCCGCCAGCAGGGGGTCGAAGCGGTGCGTGACCGGCACCAGCAGGTGGCTGGCCATCGGGCTGTCCCAGGGAGGGATCTCCGGGTCCTCGTCGACCTGGATCATGGACCGGAACTTGCGGCGGGGCATCTTGCTGACGGCCAGGTTCGTGGGCGGCGCCTCGACCTCGTGCACGGCAATGGTGTCGCTGCTGCTGATCTCCTCGGACACGCAGGCAAAGTCGTCAAACACCTTGATGATGCTGTCGCGCAGCTCCTCGGCGCCGACCAGACGCTCGGCCGGCACGCCGACGCGCGCGCCGACAAACTCCTTGAGGGCGCGGAAGCCGCTCGTCTTGTCCAGCTCGACGTCGAGGTACACGGGCCGGCTGTTCAGCGGCACGAAGCGCACCTTCTTGGACCAGACGTTCTGGATGGGCAGCGGCAGCGTCAGGTTGGTAAAGGGGTCGAACGTGATGCTGACCTTTTGGCACACCGGGCAGATCAGGGTGGACTTGTACATGCCGGTGAACAGGTCGGCGATGACGGAGTCGTCGCGCTTCTTGGTAATGTCCCAGACCTGCTCGGCCATCTCGCGGATGGCGGCCGGGTTGCCGATCATCTCGTCGGTCGAGTCGGGCTTGGCAATGTACGGCTTCTTCTTGACCCGGCTCAGGTCCTCCTGCAGGCCGTCCAGCAGGAAGCCGAGGAACTCCTGCGAGTCCTGCTGGCCGTAGCCCGAAAAGGCCGGGGCGTAGCGGCCGATGGTCGACTTGAAGCCGCGCGGCGAGATGGACGACGGGGCGTTGTCCTTGTAGATCTCGTCCAGCAGATAGCCGTACGCGTTGGCAACGTTGCCGCCGTGGCCCAGAGGGTTGACGTGGTTGGTCTCCTGCTCGTTCTCGTGCACGAGAAAGTACTTTGTGAGCTCCTCGACGCTGCGCACACACTGCAGGGCCGAGTTCATGTAGCACGTGTTGCCCAGGTTGCTGAGGCCGACGCAGCCCATGACCCGGCCCGACTTCTGCTTGGCCCGGCCGCGCGTGACCGGGCCCGGGTGGTTGGGGCTGCTGCGGCCGCTGCTGGCAGCCGCGGAGGCGAGGCCGGCCCGGGCCACGGCCGCGTTGCCGGCGCTGCTGCTGTTGGGCCGTGACGACGGCGCCGCGACGGCCTTGTCCTTGTTGCCCTTGGAGCGGTACGTGGACACCCACAAGGTGCGCTCGACGTTCTCGTCGAGCACCAGGGTCTGGTCGACGGTCAGCGACACAAAGGCCAGCGTCTGGCTGCCGTTGTACTTCTCGTCGTGGGTCAGGTCCTTGATCTGCGACAGGTTCTCGCGCTCCGAGTTGGGCTCCAGCTTCATAAAGTCGGTCACCTCGAGCAGGAGGCGGGACCACGCGTCCTGGGGGTTGCTCGGCCGGCCGGCTGCCGATGCGGTCGCGCCGCTGCTGGCGTCGAGACGGGGAGAGTCTGGCGGTGTGGAGAGTGCCAATGCGAACGGGGCCGGCTGGGCCGCGGCGGCACCAGACGTCGTCGGGGGGTTGCTGGCCGGCAGCTTGCGCGGTACTCGCCACAGACGCACATGGCGGCTCACGGGGATGTGTAGTAGGGCCTTGGCCCGCTTGAGAAAGGCCTGCATGTTGTGGGCGCTGGAACACATGATGACCGGAGGCGCCTGCTGGACGTCGGCAACCTCCTTGTCATAGGGGATACCGCTGACCACGGACCAGAGGCGGTGCAACGTGAAGACGGGGGGATGCAGCTCGTACTGCACGTTGGGGATCAGCGAGTTCGGCACGGTATTGTGTGCCACGCGAACGACGGGCAGCTGGCCGTCAGCCAGGCCGTACCACGACACCAGCAGGTCCCAGGCGGACTGGGGGAACAGCTCAAAGTCCTCGAGCCCGGAGCCCGGCCGGAGGCGCACGGCGTCGTTGCCGGCAACGTCCTGGACGACGCCGGCAATGATGTCGGCATTGTCGACGGGACCCAGTCGGCCCTGGGGCACGGCCTTGGCAGCCTTGGCCGCGTCGCCGCTGCCGAGGGCCTGTGCCTGGGCCAGCCAGCGACGGGAGACCAGATAGGCGGCAGTGCCCTCCTCCAGCTCGCCAGCGTTAAAGTCCTTTACCAGGCCCTCGATCGTTTGTATCTGCTCCTCGATGGGGGGTGTCGGTGTGGATGTCGGCACGGCACTGGATGGCTCGGCGCTGGTTGGTTCGGCACCGGTCTGACCTGTCTGACGTGTCGGCTCTGCTGCTGCTGCTGCTGCTTCTGCTGCTGCTGCTGGTGGCAGGCTGGTCATGTCGACGTCGGCCAGGGGGCTGCCCGGAGGAGGGGGGGCTGCAACAGTAGCAGTAGCAGTAGCAGCAGCAGCAGCAGCACTGCCTTCGGTGTTGTCCATGCTGGATGCGGGCCGTTTCAGCGGAGAGCTCGATCGTTGGCTGGAGGGCAGGTCGGCGGTTCCGCCCATGACAATAGCACGGTGCGAGACGGTGACCAGCGGCGACTGGCTCCGTGCGAGACGGCGGCGGGGATGGCGATGCGCAGGAAGCGGTAGCTGCTGCAGCGACGGCGAGGCGGTGTCGCCCAAGCTGTCGACGAGGTCGTCTGCCGTGCTCGACAGCGTGAGCGAGCTGTCACGGCCGCAGTAGGAAGGCGTGGCTCGCGCGGATGACGCAATGGTGGAGGCGGCCGAGAAGGAAAGGTTGGGCTGGAAGTCGCTGTTGTTGGCGTCGTCGTCGTCGTCGTCGTCGTCGTCCGTGTCGTCGTCGTCCTCCTCCTCGTCTTCAAAAAAGTCGACGTCCTGGACGGCCGCACTATCCTCCTCCACCTCTTCCTCTCCTTCGGTTGTCGGCAGGATGAGATGGGCGTGTTGCTGTGGGTGAGAGCCGTTTGATGCGTACGGCTGAGACTGTGGCTGCTGCTGTTGCTGCTGCTGTTGCTGCTGTGGCTGTGTCGGATGTCCCTGGCGATGGACGGGCTGGGCCAGAACGGTGTCGTCGCCTCTTCTCGACTGACGGGAGATCTTGCGTTTCTTTAGGGAAGACGTGGTGAAAGCGAGCTGCCCGGGCAGCTCTGGAATGGCAGACCGGCTAGGCGGTGGCGGTGGCGGTGGCAGGCCGGTCGTCAGAGCAAGGCGGTCACGGAGCACGGATCTCTCTCTTTCTCTCTCTCTCCAGCAGCTGAAGCGGCGAGGGGGGGGAAAGAAGAGGGGCGCCCTGTTCCTTTGGCCTCTTCTTAGCCTGCCGTTTCCTGAAAGAGCGTCCTGCTTGGCCCTGTCCTCTGTCTGGATCTGCTGCACCCAAATTGCCCCGTTTGCGTGTCGTCGCGCGAGTCGAGGCTGCAGGAACGAGAGAGAGGAAAGGCGAGACGTGCAGGCTATACGAAAAAATGACGGCCTTAAAAAATTCGATGCAGAGAAAATGGGCGGGAAGAGGGCACACCTTTCTCACCGTCACAAGTGGCTAAACTTGTTCGACCCAGAAAAAAAATATTACAGGCCGGAAACGGGTAGCAACAGTGGAAGGGAGGTTACTAAGATTTCTGAGAGGGGGGGCTTTAGGGGGCGCTGTTGTGGGTCAGCCGCAGGGCTAAAAAAGAGAAAAAAAGAAGAAGAGGAAGAGAAAAAAACAGCGTCAGTTATTAGGGACGACAAAAAAAAAAGGCCTACGAAACTGGTGACCAAAAACAGGGACATGCAGCAAGATACTGCTCGTACCTGTAGGCCCTTTTCCGGCGCGCTCCGAGCATAATGGCCGTCCCCTTCTGTTACATATCCTCATCCGCACGTCTGCACGCTCTTGCACGCTCACCCTCCTCTATCTCGGTTTCATCGCCAGCTTCCTTGGATTGATGCAGATCTCCTTGCCAGTAGAGAGGGAGGACGGGCAAGGATAATTAATTCAAAAAGAGAAAAAGAACAATGCCACAAAGTGGGGCCCTAGTGGATCCTGATCGCTGGGAAAGGGAACCCTAGCATGGACGAAAGGGCGGGGGTTTTCAGGGAGCTTCAGCCAGACAAGCCCTATAAAACGGAGCCTTACGGCGAGTGGGCCTCGTCGACCAGAAGCTCCTGTTGTCTCCTGATATTGGACATATTCTTCCCTATTACGGAGTACGTGCACTTGTTTCTATGCCTTCCGTAAGACAACCCCCTAATAGTGGTCATAGCTACAGAACACTCGTGTAAGTACATAATAAATCGACTTGCGTCCCCCGTGTTTCTCCTGCTCCCGTTCCCATTCTTTTGCTCCTACGCCTCGACCCTCCTCTTACCATCTACGACTCCTTTTCGGTTCCCCCCCCCCCCCCCCTTCGTACTCCGACCCTGCCTTCGACTCTGCGACAGTCCTTCCTAGATGCATCCCAACTTCTAGACCCGAGAGACATGAACCAACACAACCCAAAACCGAGGATGCAAAGGCAAATAAGAAACACATGATGGGAAATGGAAAGGAATTTGGAAGCTTGGAAACACCCCTGTGCCCTCCGTCTTCACAGCCTCGGTCCGACGTCTAAAAACTCGTTGATTTCCGTCGTCATCGCCCTGGCCATCAGCGTGAGGCTCGCCCGGAAATCGCGAATGTCCTCGATCCGCACCGGCTTCGTGCCGTTTGGTGCTATTCCTGCTCCCTTGTCCGTGCTGGCCACCTTGTGGTAGTCGGACACGGGCTTCCACGCCTCCACGGCCCCGTCGATCTTGTCGTCTGCCACCTTCAGGCTCTGGGAAAAGTACGTCCTGAGGTCCTCGACCTCGTCCGCCTCGTCTCCTGCTCCTGCCTGTGCCCTGTTGAGTCGGCTCTGCAGATCTGCCTCGGCCTGTTTGGTCGTGGCATCGTCCAGGTCAAGCGTGTTCACCAGCTCGCTGATCTGCTTCGTCGTCACGTCGCTCTTGGCCTGTGCCACGAGGTGCACAGAGAGCTTGGCCCGGTGAGGCGACTCTGGGTGGATGAAATGATTGTAGAACTCCACCATGTCGGCCTTGGTTAGCAGCTTGATCTCTGCTGCATCCTTCTGGGCTGTACGCGAGAGGAGAGGCCATGTCAGCATTTGTCTTCCCTCCTTCAGCTTGCTCCGGCTGCAGAACAGGTATCAGTCAGGGTCTGTGTTATGCATACCAAATTCAAAATCGTAATACTCGTTGTAGATCTGGACCCAGTGGCGCGCCGTCTCCTGGTTGAGATTCTTGGGCTTCTCCAGGCGCTTGACGATGAGGCTGCGCTTGTGGCCCTCAAACACCGTGTTGCTCATGTCTGCCAGCGTGTCGGCGTACTCTGTCAGGAACGCATCCACGCGGCCCTCGAGGAATGTCGGCACCTTCTCGCTCTGCACCAGGAAGCGGAAGCCCAAGGCCGTGGTGCCCGACCGGGCTCCGCTAAAGACCACATAGCCGAGCTGCTGCTTGGTGCGCAGCTGGTCGTATGCCGGCTCGTGCGTCAGCTGGTCGAGCAGCAGCGTGAGCGCCCGGGCCCTGCGGTCCGACCGGCTGCCGACGTGCAGGAGGTACTCGATTGCGTGGTTGACATTCTCCTTGTCCTCCAGCTTCTTCTCAAAGACGTAGTTGGAGCCCGGCGGCAGCACGACGTCGCGCCAGACAGGCCACTGCGCCTTTGGCAGGGCGCGTGGACGGAGCGTCGATTCAATCACCTTTGTCAGCATCAGCGCCTCCTCCCTGTAGATGTTGCCGTGCACGTGGGTCTCGAGGTGCAGCTGCCCGAGCAGGTCCTTGACGAACCGCCGCATGGACTCGGCCGTGATGTTCGGCAGCTCGTCGGACATTTCCTTCACCGTGTACGAAGACGCCGACGTCAGCCAGGCCACATAGTCGGGGACGATGTAGTACGGCTGCTGGAAGCCGTAGTTGCGCAGGCTGCGGCTGCACCGCTCCTTGACGATATCAAAGCGGTCGTCCTTGATTTTGAGGTCGCGCATCGTGATCAGCACCTGCTCCAGGAGCACCGGCAGCTTGTCGTTGTATCCCGACACCTCCACAACCAGGGCGCGAGATTCGAGCACCACGTTGTACATCAGGCCGGCAAGATCGGCGTCGTACGAGTACTCTTCCAGGGCGTCCCGCACAAGCTCCGTGAAGAGATCGGTCTTGACAAAGTTCTCGGCTCCTGCAAAGATGATGGGACTCCGGAGGTTCACCGTCAGCGTGCCCTTGGGCACCCAAAACGTGTCGTCCTTCTTGAACCAGGTGCGTGCCACCTCGTCGTCGCGGATCACACGTGGCGCCGGAGCAGGCTCCTTGACCTCCTTCTTCTCCACCTCCAGCTTGGTCGGCACAAACTGGTTATGGTGCGGCAGGTGAAGCGCGGGGATGCGCTCCGTCTTTGATATGGAAAACGCCTTGCGGATATCCTCCATGAAGTCTTCCGGGATCTTTTCCACCCTGTACTCGGTGCCATACCATTTCTCCTTTTGGTCCCAGTCTCCGGGATACGTGCGGGACGTCAGGGTCAGGCGGAAGTTGTCCGGCCGCAGATAGCCAATCGTCTGCTGGATGAGTTCCCGCTCGAACTTGCGGATGCAGTTCAGTCCACAGAGAAGCCTTTCGCGAGGTATCGGCCGCTGCATGAGTGCGCTCGTCTTGCTTGTAAAGCGGCTTGCCGGCGCCTTCTGCATAAACTTGAAATCGACATCCGCCATCCCCTTTTGCTCCTCGTAAATCCATTGCTGCGGTTCGGATTCGCACAGGAGAGAGACGTACTGGAAGACCACCTTGACGACTTCCTTGTAGTTTTTCAACCCCTTTTCAAACGTTGGTCAGCATGGACAGCGCGAGCAGAGGCGTTCTCTTGCTTTAGGAGCAGTGTGATGCTCCATACCTCTTCAGTTAAACGTATTGTTACGTCAAAAACGCCAGGCGTTCCTGCACAGACCGGATACATGCCGGCTCCTAGGCTGTTTGCCCAGCCCTTGGATTTAATATAAGACATAATGCTTCCCGGGCCCTCGTGTCCGACAAGGTGACCGATATATCTGCTTGGCTGAGACTCGTGGAGCAGAAACTCGTCGGGAAAGGGAAACCGGAGGTTAAGCTCGCGGGAGTCCATAACTGGCTTTGCAAACGTCTGCAGACCAAGATAATCCGGGCCGTAGGGCTCGGCATCAGTCCACCTGTTTGGCGGCAGATTCTTATCCGGGATGCCGGAGAAGAGCTCGGCAGCCCAGTCCTGTAAGACGTCCAGAGACTCGCGGCCCAAAATAACGAGCTTCATCCGGTTCGCCGAGTAGTATTTGTCGTGAAACTCGATAAACTTGTCGCGAACATTGATCCCCCGCGCTTCGGGCTGAATCTTCAGGACCTCCAGGTTGCCAGTGCTAAAGTGGCAGAACGGGTGGTTTGGGTCCGACAGCGACTTTTCCAGCTGGTGTATGCGCCACTGGTCGTTCTGGAGGTTTTTCTTGTTCTCTGAATCCACAGCACGGAGTTCGCGGTCCACGGTGGAGGGCAGGAACAGAGGCTCGATAAAGAACTGGGCAAACCGGTCCAGAGCCCCGTATAAAGGCGAGGGATTCGTGGCCGATGCCTCATTGCCGTTGTGCGGCTGGCTAGACACATCGAAATAGTAATTGGTCGACGTCGACGACGTGTAGGCGTTGGAGCCTCCAGAATTTGACGAGAGGTACTGGTTATACTCGTTCTCCTCTGGGTACTTCTTCGTGCCCATAAACAATAGCTGCCACGAAAATGTCAGTCCATCATCCCCCCCCACATCCCCCCCTCCCGTCCCGTCTCGTTGATACTTACATGTTCGACTGCATGGGCCAGGCCCGGGATGTCAGCCGCATCACTGAAGTTTCCAACGCCTACATCAAGCGAGGCACTGGCCTTGTCGGTCTTGGGATCGTGCACAAGCAAAGCCTCAAGTTGGTTGGCGAACTTGACGACTCGGTAGGATCGATCGTCTAGCGATGGCTTCTCTATAGCCTCCGTCACTATAGTCACAGACCGGCGCCCATCTGCCGCGGCCCCTAACGTCCTTGATGCCATTGTTGAAAAAAGACGGTTTCTTTCCAGGAACAAGGTATCTTGTCTGATGCGTTGTGTAGCTGGAAGAGCTTGCCTTCGGCACTTCCCGCTTTTCCAGATGGCCTTGGTCGGGCGTAGAAGGCTGGCGGAACCGGCCCAACTGTAATCCGGACAGAAATAAAAAAGGAAATGGGGCGAAGGCGCCTGCAACAAACGTGGGTAAAGGCGAAGCAGCCCTAGATGTTTGGGCATCAACCGAAAAATGCCGGGTTCCTTTCAACAGTAGCGGTTCAGTTTCTACTGGCTTCCTACTGGCCAGAGAAGTTGTGCAAAAGAGGGTGGCTTCTTAATCAGTCAGCGTCGTGGCAGTCGGGCCTCCGTGTTGAAGAAGCTATGCTCGTATGTGCAAACGAGCATGCGGTTGCACGGCTGCGCCAAACGCAATATGGCTTCGGAGGAGAGATGCAGCTTCTGTGGCACTGGAGCGGGACAAACAGACTTGGATTCTCAGACTGAGAGAACAGAAGAGAAAGAGGGCAGTGGAAGCTGGAGAAGACTTGCTGCTGCTGCTGCTGCTGCTGTTGTTGTTGTTGCTGCTAGGCCTGGTATGGATCCTCTTGTCGCTCTGGACCCCTTGAGGATACCGAGGTCGATGGTCTAAACCTGTGCGTCAGGACTGTGCTGCCTTGACCTCCATCGTCACTTGTATTCTCGGTGCGACCGGGCTCTGATATGTCGTACCTCTAGCAGAAGACCCGGTGTTGTGCTCCCTTTGTCACGCGCAAGACCACGATGTCATATGCTCTCCAGTCGCTCACAGTCCTGCTTGCCTGCTAGTAGATGGTGCCTGTGGGAAGGCCTGCGGTCTGTCCCAATAAGACACCAAGTCGCGCCAACCCCTGTCTGGAATGGCCGTGCTCGTGTCAAGCAGAGAGGAGGGTGTGTGTAGTGAAGGTACGATCTCTGGCAAGGCAGTTCCAGAACAAAAGCCGCTCTTCTCCAGAGCCGTGGTTCTGGAGTTGTGAGGTGGAAATGCAGATAAATATTTTAAAGCGTTTAGTGATTTGGAAGGCCACTATAGGTGTAGCTTGGACCCACTGATAGCTCTGGATACATGCTAATAGAGGGGGAGAAGCGGTCAGAAGTAGCCTGCGCGCATGGTGGCCAAGCAGTTTAAAAAGCAGTCGTTGCGACGATTTATTTTTCCCTCCAATGCAAAAGCCCTTTACTATTGGACTCTGCAGCTTATCCAGACCGGTGTTCTCTCCGAAGGGCCCCGGAGGGGTCTGGAGCAAAGAATAGAAACGTCGGTGTGCGACACATATACGTAGAATTTAAGCCACGGGACGGCGGTGCATGTAAGTACGGCCTTCCGCGTGCGGGACAGACCGGTGTGATAAGTGCTGGCTGAGGCTTAGGGAGGACCAGATAGAGGGACACCTCGATGATGGAGGCGTCAGCATGAAGGATTCGGACCAGAGCAGGAGAGGCGGAGGAAAGTATTGGCCAAGCCCGTTGTCTCTGCGGTGAGAAACTGAGGCTGTACGAGCGGGGGAAAAAACATGCGGCGGCGCATTGCCAGCCGTCGACCCGGCTAGAAAATGTGTCTTCTTAATGCAGGCTATTGTTGCTCTCCCGTCTGTCGTCACTGGCGGTTTCTTGTCTGGCTCTACGCGTATGGCATGCCGTCTGTTTCCTTTTCTTCTCGCCTTTCGGCCCGGGCTGCAAGCTCAGCCGAGCTGTAGAATGCAGCCGCTCTTTCGACATTCCTCGTTTGCTGCAGTGATCATTCCTTGGGATTCGGGCAATTTCCGAGTGCCAAGGGAAAACCGGGAGCGAAATACCGTGTAGTGCCGTTTTCAAGCTAACATCCTCCAGTCAGACGGACTATAGATACGACCTTCACCGGCCGCCGCTGTACCTACGAGTATTTTACCCCCAATTCAGTATACACATTGGGGTTTGCGGTTGCTCTTGCCCTGTGCAGTTTTAACTACTTTAGTGGGAATTAGCGCACGCGCGGCGCTAACTAATTTCTGGCAGGAATGCCCCTCTGGCAGTAAGCCGGAAATGCTTACCCTCAGGTATTCAAGAGGTGTAGGCGACAAGGGTACACTCGTTATTATCCACCCCCTTCTTGTATCTGAAGACACTTTTGCCTCTTAACTTTTTTGTTGAGCCAGGTGTCTTACTACTCTGCCTAAACTGCTTCTCAGGTGCTTCTGGGCGGTCACCGCTTGAGCCGGACAGCAAATTGGATCTCTTGTGGCGACGAAGACCGCAGGATGCAGTCATGGCATAATGCGTCTTCATCACCGCCAGATAACACCAGCCTGAGAGATTGAAACTGTGCATCTTTCCCCTGGGAGCTTAGTCGTGTGTGCTATTCGGAGGCAAATGTACCCCCACTCTCGCCGTCCCATGGTAAGATACCGCATCTAGAACGGTGAGCTTATCGCGCTGGCTCAAAAGAACGAGGCAGGAAGCAGGCAAAAGGGGCGGTAGGAGGTTTGGACCATCTCTCTCCCGCGCATTCGTCTTACGATGGAGCCGGCGTGCAAGAGAAGCTCGAGCAAAAAAAGCCAAGAGTGGACAGACACACTACTCTGCTGTCTCCCTTGTCAGGGCCGCTCTGACGGACTGGAGCATAGAGCCGTGTGCGGTGCCAAAGCAAGAAGAGCGGTGGGAAGCAACGGGGTGCATTCCTGTGATTCATTCATATGCCTGGCTAGCCGTTCTTGCTCGGCATCTAGTCGAACTTGTCGCTGTATGAGCTCCTCCTATACCGACAGTTGGTCATCGAAGGGCATCCGAGTACATGGTATGCTCCGTGGCCACGCCCTCGCTTCGGCCGATATATCCACACGTAACGATCGCTTGGTAATCAGCATTTCCGTGCCGGTGCTACATAGGCAGGTCGGTCCACAGGGTGGTGAGGTGTGAGATGCAATACAGAGCGTTGTTTTGTGCCAGCCTTGCCAGAGAGCTTCTAGCTTCATAACAACACAAGGCATAGTGACATCGGCCTGGTTTCTCTGTTGTGGCCGGGCTATATGGCATACGGCAAGTCACAGGAGCATGGGAAGGACATATTCAATACTAATTAATGCAACGTGCTCACGGGTCTTACAGAACCAAGCAAAAATGGTTGCCAGATCATCAAAATATCGCAATCCCACCCATTCGCCCCTCCCGCGCTGCATAAAACAAGAGGATCCAGTGCTGTGACCGCGTTTCAAATCTTTTCAGGCTGTGTGTAATTAATAGCACCTTCTCTTTAATCCCAGTTGCCACAATAAGAAGGACAACAGCACGGTGGGAGCTCGTTTTGGCCGGACCCAACTTCTAGCCCATTTTCCTCCCCCCCTGCTGCTTCCACGTAGCTACGACGGGGTATGTGCTGTTATGTATGACAGGAAATAAACGTGGCCTTAATAGCCATATAGTTTTTGATAAATCAGACAGCCCCTTTTCGACTCGCTCTGCTGCTCCCCTGTCGTGGTTTTATGATTTGCAAATTCTCCTATAGGATGGATCGGACGGGATCGGCCCATACCAGCTCATAATGGTGCCTGACTCTGGAGAGTAATGAATGGCAAGGGGCGTTGGGCCAGCAGCTACAGGGGCGCGAGCGCATAACAAAGCCCGGCCTTGGCCCTATCTCTTGCGTGATTTCGATACACGTCTTAAGTCGGCTGTTAGCTCTCATCCTAGAACAGGGAAGGGACTACCAAAAACGGAACAAGAGAGGCAAACTATCCTACGTATCCTACGGGGCACAGAGTAACCGCAGCCGCTCGTACAGAGAGGCGAGCCACATCCGTGTTTCCATAATCGGTGGCGGCTGTTGTCAAACCGCCCGTGGTGCCGCTGATCGTCGATCGTCTGCCGTGCACAGCGGCTGCATGTATGTAGAGCAGGTCTTTTCAGCAGCCAGCCTACAAGGTGCGACCGTGGTTGGTATGTTGCACGTTTCTCCCCGTGCCACAGCTTATCGTCAACGCGAAGCCACCGCCGCGTTCCACGGCACGGGCAGCCGTCTGAAAAGCCCGGCCGGCCCGTCTGCGGGATGCAACACGAGAGCACAAGGGCAGAGAGGCAGAGATACAATATATTTTGGGTTGCTGAAAGTTGATCCGCATCATGTTTACGGTTTCATGTGTATGTGGGTTTGTTATACAGGAGGTATACAACTATGCTGAGCGGTCAGCCGTCGCGGATGGCTGCCGGTACGGACAAGCAGGCTAGCTGTGCATCTGGGTTTGCAAGCCGAATACGACTATCCACCCTGCTCTGAGCGTACATACGTAGCAAGATAGCTACACCGCTTGCCGACATTTTCGTGGCGAGAGGGGCTGCATACCGCACCTCACTGGCCTCCTCCTCCATCCAATCCTCTTTCCGGGTATCGATTTTTAGTCGCTGGCCCAAAGGAGGCAATCTCTGTGAGAGGACCGCACGCTAGAGGTGCTGAAGGCAAAGCTAGCTCGGCTAGTCGGGGGGTTGCAAGGTCTCAGCCTCTCTGCCAAGGTCGGCAGCTCCCAAGGGATACTCGGAGGGCCCTCTCTCTGCTCGGCCACGAGTCGCACGGCTTGGCGAGTGACGAATTAGCAATGGGCGTAAAGCTGCAGGGAAGCGAGGGCGGCAGAGCGATACGACATGAGAGCCCTCTGGACATCGGGAGCAGTCGTATCCTGGACGGCTGGTCCGAGACTGAGGAGCATATCCACTGATCTGCGGCATTTGCTGGGAAGCGCAAAGTCAGGCACTTCTGGGCGGTTTCGAGGAGCAGGCCTCGTCTCTCTCTCTACTCGCACTTTTCCCAATTCCCCTCGTCCCCGTTCTGCTTTGGGCCGCCGTTCACCGCTTCTTTAAGCCCGACCTCTTTGGGTTTGACGACGGACAGCTGACAGCTTTGTGCCCAGAGCGGCCACAGCGGTGGCACTTCATTGAGTTTTGGCCGCCTTGCGACGACAGTGACGTCAGGTTTTTCAGCTTCATGGGCGGGTCCTTCTTCCGTTGTCCTCCCGCATCCGACCGGGACCGCTTTCGGGATCCGCTGAGGTTGGCCAGATCACCCGCGTCTTCCCCGTCTTCATCGCTATCGCCCGTGGAATCGCCCGCCGCCTATACCGGATAAACTGTCAGCAGGGGACGATAATCATATGGCAACGTGAGTTCGAAAGGAACGAGAGCTTTCATTCCCCACCCCGTCTCTCTCCACGTCATCCCCATTGCCTCCCTCAGGAGAACTTGCCTTTGAATTCTTCATGTTGAATCGCATAATTCTCGGTCTGGTCTGGTCGGCATCGTTGCCGCGGTCGGCGTTGTCAATCTCTGCGAACCCAACGCGCATGACGGACGAGTAGGCCATTGTCTTCGACTTGGAAGCCGCCGTATTGGCAGCCGCCATCCTGGCGGCTATATGCGGTGGTAGCGGCGCGTTCCAAGTCCATTGCTCGTCTCCCAGCTCGGCTGCCCGCTTCTTGATCGCGGCCTGGCGCCGCTGCTCCTCCGCGTCCATGGACGCCTTCATTTGGGCCTCCATGTCGGCCATCGTAGCCGTAGCGGCATCCTCCGGGCCATCGTTTCCGGCAGCTGAAGCGGCAGATACCCTGCGCCGCTTTGCCGAGCGTCGGCCGCTCTCGTCGGTCCGACCGTCCGCGCCGGCCGCTCGCGCCGATGCAAACTTGGACAGCGGCGTGGACGGCTCGGAAGAGGCTAGCGGCGATGATGGCGTAGGTGGTGAGTCGGCAGACCCGCCGAGTCTGTTCATGAACTTCATGGACAGAAGACGCGACGTGGCGGGTCGTGTAGGCGTCGCCTTGGGCGACTGAGCCGATGCCATGTTGGAAGTTTAGGCGTCGAGCAGCCGTGACTGGCGGAAGAGGAAAGTATCAACAGGGTCGGACTGACACGCAAATAAAAATGCAGCGTACATAAAGCTCACAGCACGTAGCACAATGCACGTTTCCAAGCTGCAGCACAAACCCCCAAAGACAGTGGAATTCCTTTCATTCGCAAGACCCTCCTCCTATGCAGAGATATCTTGCGATACAATAAAAATTAAAATTAAAACGGGTCTATTCGGAATGGCGCTTTATTAATCCGGAAGTCAGCGCTCGGACCAAGCCTCCCCTCGCAGCCGGCCAACCGTAAGCCTGACAATTCGATTTGATAAACGCTTTTCGCGGATTGAGTCGAAACCCCGTGAGAACCGGAATACCTGATTGTCACGACGTCCATTGGCGGCACCATCCCAGTCAGAACTACCGCGCGATCAACATGCTGTCGACCACGAGACTACGAGCGGGCAGCCGAAGCGTGCTGCAGCCGCGGCACCTGGGCTACGGCTCGGCAGCGACCCGGCGGACCTTTGCCATGACGACGGCGCGCAGAGCACAAGACGGCGCTGCGGCGGCCGAGACCCTGGCGCCGCAGACGACCGGTGCGCCGACGGGCGACGCCTCCCTTCAGCAGGCACCCAACCGGGCGGGCGTATGGACGCGGAACCAGCAGCCGCGCGAGAAGGCCATGACGGGCCCCCGCTTCGAGCAGACAGACTTTTCCCTGCAGGTGCGGATCAAGGCGCAAGGACAGGATTCGGGAGAGGGCCGCCGAGAGATGAGGGATGAGGGATGAGGGATGAGGGATGCTAACGTCACAGCCCCAACCATACTCGGCCATGGAGCTCATCCACAAGCAGCCGGTGCGGTGGACGCACAAGAGCGTTGTGTCGTGCGATGGCGGCGGCGGGCCGGCCGGCCACCCACGCATCTTTATCAACACGGACAAGCCGCAGATCTGTGCGTGCGGATACTGCGGGCTTCCCTTTGTGCGTCTCCCCGGCCCCGGTCCCCTTTGCTGCGTTGCCGTGTGCATCTGTCCGCTAACATGTGCCTCTTCTTTCTTTTCTCTTCTGCCAGGCAAACGAGCACCACCGGAAACACCTCGAGTCCCTTCCCCAGACGTCGTATGCTTTGGAATAAGCAGGCGAGAAGATATGGAGCCTTGCAGGCGTTTCCCACGATTGTTCAGTCTGGCTTTGCCACCCTCCGATTTCTCTCCGGCCTACTGCGCTCCGGACGCTGTACATAAGAGAAAATGAATGTCTCAATAGAATCTTGTTTCGTCCCATTCGCATACTGTGCTTGCACGTCTGTTACCCTCACTCTCGATACGGGCAGTAGGTGCCTGTGGTGGAAAGCGTCTCCAAGGGGGTCCAGACTCTTGCCAGGCATTGACAGCTTGTGCTGGGAGACGAAATGACGTAGGCAGGCTTGGGTCTTTGGAAAGAATGGGAGGGACGACGCCGGAAAAAAGCCAGATCATGCCATGTCGTAGGCTCTGTCTCTCGTCAGGAGGACATCGAGACCCAGGCGTGTGGCAAACATAACGTGCTCTTCTGTATTGAGATCTTCTAGGCTGTGCTCGTTTCTTATGACAGTTGGAAAGAAAACCCCCATCTACTCTAGAACATGAAGCTCCCCTAGCCTTCAAGGCCAGTGATGTTGGCCAGAATCGGCCCAACCATGTAGTAGCTCATAGACTTGTTGTGGCGGCTCTCACGTGTCAGGTTGAGAATGGGCATTGCCCAAGTCTGGGCATACAGGTAAGGCGGGCCCCAAAGACTGCAGTGTATTCCAATCAGAACAATGCGGCAGAGGAAAGGGGGCCGGATGTCTGACTCACGAACTGTCCTTGTAATAGTGGCTCATGAAGAGGGTCAGGTTGGCCGGGCCGGAAAAGGAGTTGACGCGCATCTCAAACATGGACGGGTAGTGGTTTGAGCAGACGAGAAAGTCTACTGCATCGTAGGTGTTGTTGGCACCGTTGGCGACCGTCTGGCCGTCCCAGTCCCACGAGTAGGAACAGGAGCAGGAGGAGGTATTGTTCTCCTTGACCGAGTTTGGGTCGAACCAGTCGACTGGGGTGGATCAGCAGAGCAGACGAGCCTGGTTCGTTCAGGGACAAAATCACCTACACTGAATATTGCATGAGAACAGTGCGGACGCATTGGGTCGAGAGCACTCGAAGCAGACATCAGTCAGCTCAAAGGGCTGGAAGCTGAACTGGGCTCGCTCAACGGACGACAGCCGTGTGCGGACGCCATCCGACCGAGGATGTGCGGTCTGGAACGAAGATGGGGCCGTCGATGTAGAAGGCATGTGTAGGGGAGCGCCGCGACAGCAGGCCGTAGTGGCCGCAAGCAGGCCGGTAGCAATGGCGAGTGATCGGAGCAGAGACGTCATGGTCAGGCAGGCAGTGGGTTTCGCGTAGTCTGGGGACAGGTGGGAATAGACGGCGAGGTCAGACTGTTCCGGCAGGTTTGCAACAGCGGCAAACGGAATATTCTCATTCATATACCCTCAGTGGCCGACTGTGTTCCAGTCCCAGTCTCTTGCCCACATGCCATGTTTCGTGGGCACGGCGTGGGAAAGCACGGACAGGCCGAAGAGAGAAGAGCCAAAAGAGACAGCTGAGACGGCTGAGACAGAAGTACCTGTGGCCATCTAGCAGTTGGCCGACGGCGACAGGACGACAGGGGAACACGAGAAGCCGGTGCTACCTGATCAGAGCTGAAAATGGGATGATGGCAGGGTGAGATGGCCTGCCAGGTGGCCGTGAAAAGCACTCGGCCGGGTTCTCTTCTCTTCCTTCTGTGTATCCCTCGTATTGGGGCGGAAGCTGTGAGATTGCCGTTTCCTGTCGTGGCTGTCGCCACGAGGAAGAGGCAAGCACCTCTCTGACGGCAGGGCTACGGGCGTCTGAACAGCAGAGCACATGGCAGTGTGTCCCCTCGTCCCCCATTACCTGGCCACCCCTGCTTTTCTCGTCGCGATGCACAGGTCCACAAGCACAAGCCGACGAGAACTCGGGCTACCAGACCAGGTCGACTTCTGACATGGCTGGCGATCTGCTTCACCTGTTGCGAGTCTCCACATGACTTGCCTCGTCTTGCCACCATGATGGGTTTGAGACGGAATGTCGAGTTGGGAAGAATCAGACAAAGATGCCATGCAAATGCCTGACACGAAATAGCCACAATATGCACAACACAGGAACGAATACAACATTAGCAGAGCCACCGACGGCCAGCCACACAGCTTGTTCAGATGCAAACTCTGTCAAATGCCCAGCTACCGAGACACGCCGCTATTTGCCCGACCTCGCCGCCCCCTTTTTCTTGCGCATCAGCCGCTTGCGTCCAATGATCTGCTGCCGCATCGCCAGCTTGGCGTCTGTCTTTTGTTTCTTGGACGGCCTGACAAGGTCGGCGTCTCTGCTCTCGTCGGCCGCCTTGCCTGCTTGGGCGGTCCTGGGCGCCTTGCCCGCGCTGTCCTTGATCTTGTCCTTGAACTTGTCCTTGCCGGACCTGCCGTTCTGGCCCTCCCTCTTCCTGTCCCTGCCCGGGCCCGAGAACGTGGCCTTGCCGTCGACACCCTCGCCGGCGCCGTCCTCCTTTGTCCGCGGCCGGGGATTCCGCGACCGCTCCTCGTTGGCCTTGCGGCGGGCCACCACGTTGGCGTTCTCAATGGCAAACTCGACAATCAGCCGGTTCGTCTTGGCGCCGTCCTGGCTCTTGACCGCGTGGCCGTTGAGCCAGCGCAGGCCCGTCAGCGCCCAGCGGTGCGACCAGTACTCGATGAAGCCGTAGCCGCGGCTGCGCCCGGCCGCCTCGCCGCCCTTGGCCGCGGTCTCGGCCACCTTGGAGCCCTGCTCGGACTCGAAGACGATCTTGGCCTGGCGCACCACGCCCACGCCCTTGGCGCGGCGCCGCTGCTCGGCCTCGCGGTCCTGCTGCCCGCCGCGCGACAGCTCCTCCCTCGACAGCGGCTCGCGCAGCCCGGCCTTGACGTCCGTGGCAAAGCCCACCACCGCGCGCCGCGCCAGCTCCTTGAGCCCCTTGGAGTCGATGTTGCGCGGGATGTTGCGCACCGCCAGCCGCGTCAGGCTCATGTGCAGGCTCGGGTTGCTCTTGACCATGGCCAGCCGCTGCTTCGCGCTCGTCTCGCGCATCTGCGCCTCGTTGGCCGGCAGCAGCGCGTACTGCGGCGACCCGGCCGCGATCGTGCCTTCGCTCAGCAGAAACAGCCGCCGCCGGTCCTTCTCGCGCACCCGCTGGGCCCCCGGCCCGTCCGTCGACAGCTGCGTCGCCTCCGTCTTGCTCACCGCCTGCGCCACCTGCAGCACCCGCCCCTCCAGCGTGTACCGCCCGTCCCGGTCCACCCGCTCGTCCTGCAGCACCGACCGCTTGCCTATCGCTGCCGCCGACGCCGCCGCCGCCGATGCTGGTGCTGCGCGAGGGGCCCCCCGTACGCACTCCCGCGCCACGTCCTGGTCGAAGAAGCACACAAAGCCCGTTCCGGCCGGCCGGTCCGTCGCCCGGTCCATCACGATGCGTCCGTATCGCACGGCGCCGAACTGCGAGAAGTGCGTCTTCAGGCCCTCGTCCGTGGTCGTGAACGGCAGGTTGCGTATGAAGAGCGTGCTGGAGTTGTCCGACGTGAAGGTCTTCTTTGGTGGCTCCACCGCCTCCTCTTCGTCCTCCTTCTCGCTGCCCTCGTCTTCCCAGTCCTCTCCGTCCTCATCTTCCGCGTTCTCGTCGTCCTCCCCGTCCTCGTCCTCGTTCTCGTCCTTGTCACTCTCCTCCTCATCCTCCAGGGTGTGTAGAACGTTCTTCATAAAGTTCCGCATGTCCTCGTCCTCCTCTTCGTCTTCGTCCTTTTTCTCGTCCTTCTCTTCCGGCTTTCCCTTCTTGTCCTTCTTGTCCTTCTTGTCCTTCTTGTCCTTCCTCTCCTTCTTTTCCTTCCCTGCTTTCTCCTCCTTCTCTGCTTTGTCGCCCTTTTCCACAGCACCCGCGGCATCGCCCTCCTGCTTCTGCTGCTGGTCCCATGTCTGCTTGTCTACCGCCCAGTCGACCGCCAGCGTCCGGCCATCCACAGTCTTGCCGTTGATGGCAGCAATGGCGTTCTCTGCATTCTTCCTTCCGCGGAGCGTGACAAAGCCGAAGCCGGACATCTTGCCCTTGGACTGGGGCAGATCCGCAAACTTGACCTTGCCGTGCATGCGGAACAGGGCCGTCAGGTCCTCGGAGGTCTTGATGCTCCAGGGCAGATTCCGGACGATGAGCTTGGGTGCCTTGCGCGCCTCGGCCAGATCCTCTTCCCGCTTCTTCTTGGTGGCCATCGCCGCAGCTCCTGCAGCTCCCCCGCTGACCTTTCCGGAGCCGCTTGTGCTGGGACGGTGTCGGGGTTCGGCAATGTCGAGCCGCAGACGCCGGCCGTCAAAGAGGCCGTTGTCCAGCTTCTCCTTGGCCGCCTTGGCGTCCTCGGCGTCCGTAAAGGTGACGAAGCCATAGCCGCGCGACTCCTTGGTCTTGGGGTCTGTCACCACCGTGGCATGCTTGACGGGGAAGTGCTCGGAGAAGAACTCGGTCAGCTTCTCGCTCGTCGCCGTCGAGGGCAGCGAGCGGACGAAGACGGACCGACGCTCTTCGACGCGGGCCTTCTTGGTAGGTGGGGCGGCGGTCGGGGCATCTTCGCCGGCGGCTTCAGTCTCGTGGCGACGTTCCTGATCAGCCTCCGCCTCTCTTCTCCTCTTCTGCGTGACTGATTTGGCCATCTTGTGTTGTTGCACTGATTGTGCCTCTCAGTTTCGTAGATATTTGTTTTTTTTCAAAGTGGATGGGACGCATTAGCAAAAAAAAAAATACAATGGGTCGTCTTATCGATAAGCTTTTATACAGATCACGTGCAGATAATAAATCATTACTAATAATGAAGGCTAGTCCAAAAGTGTGTCAAAATAAACAATGGGGTTTTCTGTTGTCATCTCCACCATCACCACAATAACGGCCCCCCTCCCCTCCCCCCCCCCCTCTCAGCGCATAGGGAGGCTCGACGGTCATAAAAAATCTTCAACAGGCGTCGCTACGCGTGCTGACGTTGGTAGCTTCTTTTCTTGTCGAATCCCATCCAATAAGCGAAAATGCCGACGCGAACATCAACAAAATCCGGCCGGTCGTCGGCAGCAGTCTCACACAAGACGTCGATGGCGTCGCGGGCGTCGTCGGCAGCGAACATTGACGTGCCGGCGGAGGCGGAAGACAATGCGCTGCGGGCCAAGGTGGTGCCGATATTCCGCGAGGCACAGAAGAACACGGCATCGCACCGCAAGCTGGCGGTGACGCTGCGCAAGATGCAGGAGGCGTGCTGCTACGAGCCGACGAGCGTCAGCCGGCCATCGGCGGCGGCGGCGGCGTCGGCAGAGTTTCACGAGGACGACTTCAACACGGAGTTTGTGCGGTGCGTGCTGCGGGTAATGCCGGTGCGCAAGGCGGAGCCGGTGGGCGACAAGGTGGTGCGGTTCGTGGGGCTGTTCTTGCGGCTGGCGATCGAGAAGGACAACGAGCTGCTGGGCGAGGTGGACGAGGATGCTAGCACCATGCCGGAGACGCCCGGGACGCGGCTGACGGGCCATCTGGTGGACCAGCTGCTGCCGCTGCTGGTGGCCAAGGACAAGTTTGTGCGGTACCGGTCGACGCAGCTGGTGGCGCACATTGTCAACTCGCTGGACGCGATCGACGACGACCTGTTCCAGAAGCTGCGGACGGGGCTGCTGCGGCGGATCCGCGACAAGGAGGCGATGGTGCGGGCGCAGGCGGTGCTGGGGCTGGGCCGGCTGGCGGGCAACGTGGCCGAGGGACAGGAGGACTCGGACGACAGCGACGGCGACATTGCGGCGTCGGGGCTGCTGGACAAGCTGCTGGAGGTGCTGCAGAACGACCCGAGCGCGGACGTGCGGCGGTCGCTGCTGGTCAACCTGCCGATCCTGCCGAACACGCTGCCGTACCTGCTGGAGCGGGCGCGCGACGCCGACGCGGCGACGCGGCGCGCCGTCTACGCGCGGCTGCTACCGGCGCTGGGCGACTTCCGCCACCTGTCGCTGTCGATGCGCGAGAAGCTGCTGCGCTGGGGCCTGCGCGACCGCGACGAGAACGTGCGCAAGGCGGCCGGCCGGCTGTTCCGCGAGCGCTGGATCGAGGACTGTGCAGGGCTGCCGGCGGCAGAGGAGGAGGGAGACGAGGGCGAGCAGCCGGCAGCAGCAGCAGCAGCAGCAGCAGCGACAAAGGGGCCGAGCATCGACGGACTGCTGGAGCTGCTGGAGCGGATCGACGTGGTCAACTCGGGCGGGGAGGACGGGGTGGCGCTGGAGGCGATGCGCGGCTTCTGGGAGGGACGGCCGGACTACCGCGACGCGGTGACGTTTGACGAGACGTTCTGGGAGACGCTGTCGGCGGAGTCGGTGTTCCTGGTGCGCAGCTTCAGCGACTTCTGCCGCGGCGACGAGAGCGGCAAGTACGAGTACCTGGTGGAGGAGAAGCTGCCGGAGGTGACGAAGCTGGCGTTCTACCTGGAGCGGTACATCAAGGTGCTGGTGGACGCGATCCGGCGGGCGGACGAGAAGGCGGGCGAGGGGGACGAGGACGAGGAGGACGAGGAGGAGGACACGGTGGAGCAGGAGTTTATCGTGGAGCAGCTGCTGCACATCGCGCTGACGCTGGACTACTCGGACGAGGTGGGGCGGCGTAAGATGTTTGCACTCCTGCGGCAGAGCCTGTCGACGGCGGAGCTGCCGGACGAGGTGACGAAGCTGGCGGTGGACGTGCTGCGGGACATCTGCGCGCCGGACGCGGCGGGCGAGCGGGAGTTCTGCAGCGTGGTGCTGGAGGCGGTGGCCGACGTGCACGACACGATCCTGGACGACGTGGACACGAACGAGGCGGCGGGCGAGGACGACAGCTTCCACTCGGCGCGGTCGGAAGTGAGCAGCGAGACGACGCCGACGAAGAGGGGCAGCGGTGGAAAGAGCGGCAGCGGCAGCGGCAGCAGCAAGACGAAGCAGCAGGGCGGGCGGGCCGAGCTGACGGAGGAGGAGGTGCAGGCCAAGGCGATCAAGGAGATCGTGATCAACATGAAGTGTCTGCACATTGTGCAGTGCATGCTGTCGAACGTGTCGGGCAGCCTGCAGAAGAACGACCACCTGGTGGCGATGCTGAACAACCTGGTGGTGCCGGCGGTGCGCAGCCACGAGGCGCCGGTGCGCGAGCGCGGGCTGGTGTGTCTGGGGCTGTGCGCGCTGCTGGACCGGTCGCTGGCCGAGGAGAACCTCGAGGTGTTTATGCGCTTCTACAGCAAGGGCCACACGGCGCTGCAGACGACGGCGCTGCAGATCCTGACGGACATGCTCAACGTGCACGGGGCCCAGCTGCTGTCGACGAGCACGGCGCTGCTGCGCATGTACGTCCGGGCGCTGCGGTCGGGCAGCCGGGCGCCCGAGGTGCAGGCGACGGCCGTGGTGGCCGTGTCGAAGCTGCTGCTGGGCCGCGTCGTGACCGAGCCCGACGTGGCGGCCGAGCTGCTCAAGACGCTGGTGGTGGCCTACTTTGAGCCGGCCAGCGCCGGCAACCAGAGCGTGCGCCAGGCGCTCAACTACTTCCTGCCCGTCTTCTGCTATTCGCGGCCCGAGAACCAGGCGCTGATGCAGGCCGTGGGCCCGGACGTGCTGCACGCGCTCTTCAACGTGCGCGAGGGCCTCGAGGACGACGACGCCGACGTGGGCGCCGAGATGGTCAGCCTGGCCACCGTGGGCGCCTGCCTGGTCGACTGGACGGATCCGCGCAAGTGCTACGTGCCCGGCATGGCCGTCGACGGGCCGGAGCGCAAGACCGTCGGCGGCGATGTCCATCTGGACTTTGCTGCCGCCATTCTGGAGCGGCTGCAGGGGAATGCAAGCAGTAAGTGCGGGTTGAGTGGGTTGAGTGGGTTGAGTGTGTTGAGTGTGATGAGTTGAGTTGAGTGTGTTGAGTTGAGTTGAGTGTGTTGAGTGTGATGAGTTGAGTGTGATGAGTTGAGTGTGATGAGTTGAGTGTGTTGTGTTGAGTGTGTTGTTGTGTTGAGTGTGTTGTTGTGTTGAGTGTGTTGTTGTGTTGAGTTGTGCTCTGATTGTTTTCAGTCGTGCTTTGTTTCAGTCGTGCTTTCTTTCAGTCGTGCTTTGTTCCAGTCTCGCCCCGTCCCCGTCGTCCCATCTCAGCTAACACCTCCAGAAGAGGAAAAGAAAATACTCGCCCCCCTTCTCGGAAAGCTGTACGTGTCGCCGGCGTCCAGCGAGGACAAGATCCGCGCGCTGTACACAGACGTGTCCGACGCCGTCGACGGCCACCTGCTGGCCGACGCCACCAGCCGCAACGCCCTCTACAAGATCCACGTCAGCCTCGGCAAGATCGTCAACAGCCTCGACCAGGCGGCTGCCGGCTCCGTGGCCGGCCGGCGCAGCACCAGCCGGGCCACGTCGCTCGGCCCCGACGACCGCACCGTGCTGCCAGACCACACCGTCGTCGAGCCGCGCATCAAGGAGGAGGACGAGGAGGACGAGGAGGACGAGGACGAGGACGAGGGCGACGTGGCCGATGTCACGTCCCGCACGGCTGGGCTCGCAGACGAGGACTCGCTGGTGGATGACCTGTTGGATGACTAAGCACGACATGCACTTTCTGTTTTGGCTACGCTGCTCCCTTTCTGTCCGGCGCTCCTTCCCTTTCAGGTCGCGGGCTTTGCCATGTACAATTGAATGGATGATGAATGCTAGATTTATTCTTTTTTTTTTCTTGTCAAAAACATACTCCTACACGCACCACACGCACAACCTCATCTTCCCAGCGCGTACAGCAGGCCGCCGAGGCCGACGTTGACGCCCAGGTGCATGCCGAGGCTCCAGGCGGCGCAGTAGAGATACTTTGGCGAGAAGACGGTCCAGACAAAGAGGTGAGTGCGCAGAGCAGCACAGGCGGCCATGACGGCGGCGGTGCTGGCGGCGGCGAAGGCGGTCAGCAGGGCGACGTGGCCGAGCCAGGGGCGGGCGCCGGCGCGGGGGCGAGGCGGCTGCTGCTGCAGCAGGAGGACGACGCCGGCGAGTGCCCAGTAGAGGGGGGCGGCCCAGTTGGCGACAAAGAGGAGGATGCCGACGGCGGGCGCGGAGAAGCCGGCGATGCCGTTGTAGGCGGACGACAGGTCGACGCTGGAGATGGCGTTGGTGCCGCCGAGGGCGAAGAAGGAGGCGGACTGCAGCAGCAGCGTGGCGGTCGAGAGCTCGGCGGGCGCGAGGTCGGCGCCGCGGCCGGCGGCCAGGAAGCAGAAGAGGCCGTCAAAGAGGAGGAACAGCGGCACGTTGACGGCGCGCGACTGCGTGACGGCGAGCAGCGAGCACACGTGCAGGAGGCTGTCGACGGGGGGGGCTGCCGTCGCGGCCCGGGACGGACGACGCCGGCCGGCGGCGACGACAGCCGCCACGACGACCAGCGTGGCCGCGGCCAGGCCGACAAAGACGACGCGCGCCCGCACCACCAGCGACGCGTCGCCGGCCGTGCTGCCGACACGCTCGGCCAGCCGCTGCAGCGCGCTGCCGACCAGCTCCGGCGCGTCCTCCAGCGTAAAGGCCAGCTTGAACGACAGGGCCGCGGCCACCAGCAGCGCCACGCCCGGCACCACCACGACGGCCGGCACCGCCAGCGCGCACAGCCCGCGCGCCAGCCGCCAGCCCTGCAGCGCGTACGTGGCGCCGACCAGCGCCCACAGCAGCGCCGGCCGCGGCTGCAGAAACGTCTTGGCCACGTCGGGCGCGCCGGCAAACTTCTGGCCCGTCTGGTTCCAGGCCCGCACCAGCCGCACGGCCGTCAGCGCCGACACCGCGGCCGTCGCCGCCGGCAGGGCACCGCGCCAGCCCGTCCGTCGCGCCGACCGGCTCAGCCTCCGCAGCCCCACGGCCGCCACCCACGCCGTCGTCGCCCAGTACCAAAAGTGGTGCTCCTCCTCGACATAGCTGCTGGCAAACATCATCCCACCATAGGCTCCACCGATGGCCGCGAATGCTGCAAAGGGAGCCATGGCCGCGAGGACACTGCTGCTGCTGCTGCTGCTGCTGTTGCTGGGACCAGAATACGCCAGCAAGACCGACGAGGCAACAGCCAGGACCAGACTGACCGCCGCAGCCGCGAGGCCGACCCACAGCTTGGGCAGGTCGTAGTCGCTGGCCATGCCGCTCATGGTGCTCTGCGCCAGGCGGAGCCACCGGATGGTCAGCGCCATCCACCGGCCGTCCAGGTCTGTGCCCTCTGGTCCCGGGGCGCCGCGCACAACAGCCTGCCACAGGCAGCCGAGCTCGTCGACATCGGAGCGCTCGCCGGTCTCGGCGCAGTCGTCGTCGGCTGCGCCCTCAAACGGCGCCCGTCCAAAGGCCGCCGTCAGCACGCCCAGCATCTGGTGCGCGTTCTGCAGCAGGATGTGCGCCTGGTCGCGGGGCTGCGGCCACAGCGGCAGAAAGTCCGGGATCAGCGCGCCGAGACTGTTCCTGGGCGCGGGGAAGCCGAGCAGGGCCGCCAGGGTCGGGGCCAGGTCGGACTGCTCGACCGTCTGGTAGAAGCGGAAGTCGTCGCGCTCGTCCAGGGGCGCCTCGCGTGCGACGCCGCCGCCGGCTCCTCCCAGGGCTCCTCCCAGGGCCCGCAGCCGGGGGGCCACAAACAGCAGCGCCGGCGACGTCTCGCCGGCCGACGAGGCCCCGTGGTTGCCCGCCTCGTTCATCCCGTGGTCGCCGGCGAGCACGAGCAGGGTCGAGGCCAGGTGCGGCTGCGACGCCAGGGCCGCGCAGATGACCCGCACGATGCCGTCCATCTCGCGCTGCTTGGGCACCATGTTGGGGCTACGCGGCCCGCCCTTGTGGCCGATGTGGTCGAGGCCGAGGTAGTGCAGCACCAGCACGCTCCAGTCGGCCTGGCCCAGCTCGCCTGCCACGTGGCGTGTCACGTTGCGGTCGACGTCGGTGAAGTCGGACACGAAGAAGCTCGTCGTGCCCTCGGCCCGGTCAAACGTGTCGGGAAACAGCTTGAGCCAGGTGTCGTCGCCGTAGAGCACCAGCTTGCCCGTCGCCTTGGCCTTCATCTGCGCCAGCCACGTGTCCTGCGACGCCAGCGACGACGACTTGTCGCCCTCGTCCACGTTGAGCACCACGTCCAGGAACGACGGCGTCGAGCCCGTCGTCAGCGCCTTGATGCGCGGCATCGTCACCGTCGGCGAGCTGGCATGGGCCGTGAACGGCACCGCCTCGCCGCTGCGGATGAGTCTGGGGTGGGGTGTCAGCCGTGCTGGACCCAGACGAAAGAGAGGGGGACAGACGAAACTCACGACTGCGTGTACTCGAAGCCGCTGTTCTGCGCATAGACAAAGTCACTAGGCCCCAGGTGCCGCCGTCAGCAACAGGCCCTCCAAGCCGCACGTCCAGCAGCCGGCGCTCACCTCCGCAGGGCGTCGACCACCATGAGGATGACGCGGTCAAACGGCGCCGGTGCCGGCGGCCCGTAGCCCAGGTCCGCATGCTGGGCCAGGCCCGGCAGCAGCGGCTTGTACGGGAAGAAGCCCTTGCCAAAGACGGCAATCGAGAGCGGGATCAGGACGTTGGCCGCAACGAGCAGCAGGACCGCCGACAGGGGCGTGCCGACGGCTCGGTGCGTGGCCATGGCCGGAGCTCGGCGGAAAACGAGCGTGGAGAGCCGGCAAAGAGTGACAGGCGCAAGAGGTCGCAGAGGAAATAGCACGCGGGCAGTGACGAAACTATCGGGCAACAGATCCTGCTCCCCCCATGGCGGTGACGAGAATATGCTGCGTAGAGAGCGCGGCGGGCAGACGCTGGCCGGGAAAATGCAGATGCGACGTGGTGCTATTGGTCTTGGTAGAGCCACAGTGGTAAGAATACGAGTGGCCATCCGGGAACGCTTGAGCCGCAGGTTCCACAGCGCGCGTTCTGTCATTGGAGCGCGTTTGTGCTCCGACGCTAACGGCCCTGCAGCCCATGGCTGACAGCAATCTAATTACAGCGCATCACAGCCGTCAGTTTGCCCCACTCTTCTCGAGGCTTCACCATGACACCGACAAGGTTAGCAGCCATTGGCCAGTTGCATAACAGCATACCAGGACATGCTGCATCTGGTACGGTGTGCTCTCTATCTGCATTCGCTTGGTCTAATACACCACCACAGCTTCCCGGCCTATCCTGTTTTTGTGCAAGGTCATAACGTCGTTACATTGTAAGCTATCTATGCTTTGATGGCCAGCCAGCAGAGACGTCGTCCTCGCCCGTCCTGGTCGCCCAGAGTGCCGTCCCCGTCCTCCCCTCGGCAGGCTCATTTCCGCTTGTTCGACGACCGGTCCTTGTATCTGCGAAACACGATCGATCCCTTTCGCACTTTCCGCTTTGCGATGCGCTTCTTTCCGGGCGCCGCGGCGGAGTCGACGTCCATCGCTGTAACTGTCAGTCGAGAACGGCGAGAGAGGCTTAGGGGAATGGCGGGACACCGTACATTCCGTGTTCTCGTCCGTCAGCTGGCCGCTGGGCGTAGGGTCCGAGACTGCTGCTGCGGCATCGTAAGCAGGAGAAGGAACACATGTGGTCGACTGACCGGCGCGGAGAGTGGTCTCTTGGCCCACGCAAATACGCACCATCTGCGACAGCCTCCATGGCCGCGACGTCGCCCTTGTCCTGCTTGGCTTCCGGCACCTGCTGGGCCACCAGCTCCATCAGCTTGGCCGACAGCCTCTCGGTCCGGGCAGCCTCCACGGGCCCAAACACATGCTTCTTGAGCTTCTGGTTGTTCGTCTTGCGCGAACTCGCACGTGCGCTCTTTGCCATGGCTGTATTCGGTCGTTGGAAACACGGACTGAACGTGGGTTGTCTAGGTGTGTTGTGTGGTGTCTGCGTGTGGGCTGTCTCCTCTCTCTTTTTTTCGTCCTTTTCCTGCTTTTTTTTTTCTTAGCTTCTTATCGAGACTTTTTTTCTGCCGCTGCCGCCTTGTACACCACACCAAAAATCACAGCCGCGGTACCTCTTGTCCGTGCATGCAGCCAAGCTCGCCCGTTCTGCCGCCACACACCGCCTGTACTCGCCAACTGGGTTCTCGCACGAACCACAGCCAGCCGAATTTACAAGCTGACGAAAGTTATCACTTTATATTCACACTCGCCCCCACAACAAGGCTGCCCGACGCTGAAGCGCCTGCCAGAGAGAGTCGCCCGCCCGAGCTCGGCCAGCCCAAACAGCGTGCTGTGAGGACAGCGACCCCCTCCCCCCCCCCCCCCCTTCTCCCTCCCCCCGTCTTGTCTCCCCTGTCTGCTCCCTGTTCAGCCGCCCGCCCGGCTCTTCACTCACACACCTCCTCCACCACCTCCCCCCCCCCCCCCTCTCCACGGCTTCGCCATCTTTCTCCTCACTCTCCACTCCACCCCCCCCCTCCCCCTTCTTTGCTTCTCTTTCCCTCACCCAC